>PVJO010023019.1:0-26952 GCA_004026905.1 Hystrix cristata | reverse complement strand
GGGCCGCTGGGCCATTCGAGCAGGTAGGAAGGGTAGTAAGACGTCGGGGTGTCTGCTTAATCCCGTCCAAAACGCATCCTGAAACCAGGTGTGACTGGTGACAGCCAATGAAGTGTGTGGAGGAGCAGCCCGGGCCGCGACCAGCATGGAGGCTGCTCTCGGGTGCCCTGCTGTGGCCGCCATGAGGCCCGAGTGCCCACTTCAAGCCGGACACTTTCAGGGCATCTCCTCTGGTCTCTGCAGAAGCTCCAGGAGGCCCGCCTGCTTGGTCCCGCCCCTCAGCCTTGAGCTCACTGTCTTGGTGCCCCTGAGTGCTCAGCTACCAAACTCTGGAGGCTCACACCCCGGGGCCTCAGTGAGTCTTAAGAAACTTGACCTGTCGGGTTCCTGGTTCACCTGTGTGGCTGGGTGCCCAGGAGCTGAGATGAACACACAACAGGACACACAGGCACTCACTACTGACACGTTTTAAAATGACAGAATATTCCTTTATTTACAATTGTGGCAAAAGACATATAAAATTTACCATTTTAACAATTTTTAGGTGTACAATTGAGTGACATTAACAACATTCACGCAGTTCTGCAATCTCCCCTTTTGTCCACCTTCCCACTCTGAAACTCGTGCCCGTTCGAACATGTTCCAAGCACTCTGGCGAGTGCAGACAGCAGACTTAACCCACATCCGGGCTCATTGACTGATCGTCATGTCTCCTAATTTTTCACCTATTAAATCTGTGTTTTAAAATTTCCTTTCTCTTCTATTCTCTGAAATGGTTTTATTATTATTCTTTCCTAAAGCCCTGATTGGTTCATTTAAATTTGCCTGTGGTCACTTCTCCTTGGAGGCTTTGGATGGGGGAGCGCAGGATTTCCTGATGATTGGTTTAATTCTTTAATGGATACTGGCTTATCCATATTTTCCATCAGTGTCATCGATCTTTTCCATTGAAAATTACTTATTTTTTCAAATTATTGGAAATAATTTTAGAAGACAATAAGAGAAAATATCTTTATGTCTCCAGAGTAGGGAAGACTTTCTTAAACAATATACGTAATTTTTTAAATTAAGCAATGTATTACAGTAAAAGACACATTGCCACGAGTCCCCCTCAGAATCCTCCCCCTCACTTTGAACACACTCATCTCATCGTTCTGGTCACTTTCTGAAGCAACTCTGGAGTCCTCTTTCCTGAGTGTCTTTAGTTGTGCTGATGTGGCTGCCCTGATGTCTTTCATGGTCGTTTTGTGCAGTCACCTCTGCTGGGGTCCTGCTTCCTGTGGTTTCCTGGGGGTCAGCTAGAAGGGGAGGTGCGTGCAGTTAGATGTTTCCAGAAGGTGGGGGGAAAGAGAAAGAGAAGGAGAGGAGAGAGAGAAACCACATAGTTTTTATAATATTGTTGTAATTGTTCTATTTTATTACTGGTTATTGTTGTTAATCTCTTCCTGTCTCTAGTTTATAAATGAACTTTATCACAGGTAGATGTATAAAAAGAAAACATGGTATATGTAAGATTGGTGTCATTAGAGGTTTCAGGCATCCAATGGGCCTTGGGGTGGATCTCTCCTGGACAAGAGACAGCAGTATACCCTCCATCCAGGGAAAGAACAATAAAGCCAAGCGTGCTGGCACTCTTCTGTAATCCCAGCACTCTGGGAGGCTGAGGCAGGAGGATTGCAAGTTGGAGCCCAGCCTAGGCAATTCAGTGATTTAGGGGGACAGTCTCAAAATAAGAAAAGAAAAAGAAAAGGACTGAGGACGTGGCTTAGTGTGAAGGCCCTGGATTCAATTTCCAGTACTACAAAACAATGAAAAAAAACACAAAAAAATTAACCTTGAAGTTTCTCAGAAGGTTTAGTTTTGGGGATGGAAGGAGGAAGTAATTTTGAAACTACTTTTTGTGTATTGCAGGATGATCCGAGGAGCAGACACACTGAGTTGTGGGGTCAGGTCCTCCCCGAGGATGCTGGACTCAGGGTGGACTCCTCCCGTCGAGTCTGAGGCAAAGGAGTGTCAGGACGGACAGGGACCGCGGCGGGTTACGACCTCGTATTGGTCAGAGACGGACAGTCAGCGGACAGCTGAGAAGCAGGGAGGGAGGACGTCGCTCCTGCGCAGGTCCAGTGCTACTGATTGGAAACGTCTGTGTCCAGAAGGCTTTCAGAGTCCAGAGTTTCCAGACTGGGCCATGAGTGTGAGCCTGACACCGGGACCCTGGTCAGGCGTGAAGTTCTCCGGTTTGCTGCGCCTCCTCGCGGAGCCTGAGGTGATTTTACTTAACCTGTCGAGGGCGCCTGCCTGTGGTTGTCACCCGTCCCGGGGTGGGGGTGTGTGGAATTTTCCATTTGTTGATGTTCAAAGAGTTTTCTGTTTTGAAGCATTTCAGGCTTGGAATTTTCCGATGAGGGTTGTCCAGCCGTGGTAAATGCTGACGAATAACTTGGAGGGAGTTGAGGAAAAGTCACAATTTTGCAAAAATTACCTTGAAGACGTTCAGCAAGGGTCACTGATGAGGCTAAACTGGGGTGAGGGCAAGGGGCACAATGCTTGGGTGGTCTCACTGTGCTTGCCCACTGAGCAGAGGCGACATCAGCCTGAGGGGTGGCCTGAGTGGGCCCCTGGAGGAAGAAGGAGCGGGCACCATGTCACTCCTAAGGCACAGCAAGTGTCTGTAGGAAGTAGCATGGGTGGGTGGACCACAGCCCAACCTGGGGCCTCACTGGCCTGGCTCTCTCAAGGCTGAGAAGGAGCCTTGAGACCCGGCAGACACCAAGCCCAGCAGCCGGGGTCCCCAGGCTGCGGGTGCCAACTCATGCCTGGGATCTGGCTGGAGACACCCCGAAATAAGCTCTGTGTTCACCAGGAAGGTGGGATTGACTGTGGCTCCCTGCTGAGACCATCAACCAAGTGGCCAGATGGGCCACATCTGTCCTGGGGTCCTCTTGTCCTTGGCCAGCATGGGGCAGCCAAATAGCGCTGATTTGCTTTGGCTTTTTGGTGTCTGCAGAGTGTTCCTTGTGTGTGTTGTTTTAATCTGTGCTATGGAGAGCTTCTGTTAAAGATCAGTGTTGGGTCTGAAAAACAATTAGTTTCCAATTAGTATTTGCATTCAGTGTTTGGGGCGGTGGGCAGCCATCAACACTTTGATTCTGGTTCCCTGCCAGTCCTGTCTGACGTGATTTTATCTGTTTCCTTATGCCCTAGTGAAAACATATATGTGTTTAAAAATAAGCCAGGTGTCAGAGGTACTGTTTTGAATCCCCCCCTTTTATGTGGCAGCAGTGCTTTTTGTAGAAATTGTGCAATTGTTTTCACTGTAATTGCCCAAATTTCCTCCAAGCTTCCCAGATAGCAACGCTTGAGTGTGTCATGGTAGAAGAGTCCTGTATTACCCGCTCTTCCTGGGATACGACCAAGAGCTCAGGGAATTGTAATATTATTCTGGAAAGTCTCTTGGAATAAAAATAGATAATCTTTCTCATCAAAATGTAATCTCTGTGGAAATACCCTTCTCTCAGGCTCCTTCGAGCCAGCGGGCTGTGGGCTGCAGAGTAAATGAAATCCTCCGAGTCAAACCCCGGTATCAAACCACAGCATCATGGTACCAGGCGGTGTTTGCTGGGGCTGCTCAAATACAGAATGGATTTCAAGTATTGCAGAGATATTGTTTGCCTGAAAATAGCAGCAGGAAGGGAAGATGATGTTTCCCTGCGCATCTACGTTTGCTGGCAGGAAGAGAGGAAAAAATGAATCAGAAGTGGGGAGGTTAGGAAACGCAGGGCAGAGCTCGGGCCGACTCACCCTGTCGCAGCGTCCTGGGGGCCGTCTCCTGGGGACTAAAAGCATTTCTCTGGCTGTATTTTCAACATGTGGGGTACTTGGAGAAGTGCCTGGGGCTTTTTGGAGGACAGACAAAATAGAAACCTAATAAAGACTGGCACATGGGTTCCCAGACGCCTCCTGCACCGACCCAAGGCTGGGAGCTGCTCCCCAGCTCTGTGATGTCTGGGGGAGCAGGTGCTGTGGTCTGACTGTCTGAGTTCCCCCAAAGGTCACAGCTGAAATCCTAAGCCCCCATCCATGTTTTAAGAGCTTGAGCTTTGGGAAGGTAATTGGTCACGAGGTTGGAGCCTCGTGAATGGGATTAGCGCCCTCATCGCAGGGCCACAGAGAGACCCTTGCTGCTTCTGTGGGGGAGGACACAGTGGGAAGGTGGCATCTACGAACCAGCAGGCCTGGTGACACCTTGACCGTGGACGTGCGGCCTCCAGCATGGTGAAGAATACAAGCCTGCATGTTGAAGCCAGTGGGATGTGGCGTTTCGTTACCGCGGCCTGAGCGGACCAGGAGGTGGCTTTTCTTTTTTCCCATTACAGTGATACTTCAGTTACTAAACTCAGTTCTTTCCAAATTTGTGTTCGAACACTGAAAAGTTTGAGAATGGAACATATTTTTCCCATAAGAAATAATGGAAAACCAAATAATTGGTTCTGAGGCCCCAAATTACACTTATAAATTCATTTTTCCAGAACTTTTAACAAATTTCACAATCCTCTCTTTCTTTAACTCTTGCATGGTTCTCGGTTTTCCTCTTAGCTTTACTGCTGATGTTGCTTTCTTTGGAGGCATGGTTACGATATTTTGTGCAAATAAAAGGCAAAAAAAAAAAAAAAAGCACGACTAGGAATATTTGAACGAGCTAACGTATCTACTCTATGCTGTCCGGTCGAGAGCGGCCCTTAGACTGAAGGTAACCCCTCTGTGTCCTTGGAAAGACACGATGTGCGACTTACTCTTGGCCCGCACAGGTTTTATCAAGATGAATTTTAGGATTGACTATCAAGCCAAGTGACGAACACTGAGTAGGTTGTTTTCAAACTTTGATATTTGAGGAGTGGAAAGGTTGAGTTTGGAGCCATTTGGCAACTGAGGTGTTACTGTATTTTGTTTCTTTAAAAGTCTAGCTTGACTAGGTGTATACCCACATGACCCAAATTAAAATCGTGCAAAAGGTGCAACAGGACTGGAGAAGGGTCCCTCTCCCCGTGACGCAGGGCCTTCGGGAGCCTCCTGATTCTCTCCCCAGGTCTCTGGTGTCAGCCGCTCAGGGGGGGTGGCCACGCACGGCCTCACGCTGCCCCAGACACTCTGCCCTTGTGTCCCTTGCGCTGGCTGCTTGGCTGCCCTTTGCAGCTTGAGCTCTGCGGTGGTGACTCAGGGGTCCTCTGTAGGATCCACCGCAGCCTGCACAGGGGTCCTGATGTCACCAGTTTGAGGCCATGGAGGTTGTCCTGTGTCTTCTGCTCTAATAAGCAATGCTGCAGTCCTCCATGAGAGCAAATGCGAAGGACGAACACGCAGAGGAAGCTTCTGGTGGGAAGCTGGCTCCATAGAGCCCGCCGCTCCACACTGCGCAGGCTCAGGTTTCCGACCTGGGCTCCTCTGATGGGGCACATGCACCTTTTGAGTTGGATTTGCACTTCTCGCATTGGGAACAAAGCTGAAAATCCTCACGTGTACTTGAGAACCGCTCATGCTGCTGCTTCTGGGCTTTGCCTGTTTCTTGGGGAAGTTGGTTTATTATTACTGATTTTTAGATTCTCCTGGTGCATTCAAGAAATTAATTCCTATCTGTAATACCAGCTGCATCTTCTTTATTCTTCATCCCTTCTCCCTCTCTCTTCCTTCCTGCCTTTCCTTCCTCTTCCTGCCTTCTCTCAGTTCCTCCTTTCCTATCTCGTTTTCCTTGTTTCATTAGCACAGAGAAAGACACTATCACTTTGGAGAGTCCAAAGATTTAGGAGTTATGTGCCAGGAAATGGGGCTGAAGAACAAACATATATTTCACAACACCACACTGTTGTTTAGTTTTCTTGCCTGGAAATACAACATCAAGTGAAGATGGGGGTGCTGGGCAGTGTGCTGGGTAGTGTCTGTTTCTAACAGCAGCAGGGAAGCTTTTGATATTTGACCATTAAATATGATGCTTGCTGCACTATGTTTTTCTTATGGCAATATTTATTAGATACAAGATTTTCCCATTATTTCTAATTTTGTAAGAATTTAATTTTATTTTATTAAATGCTTTTTTCTAGATCCATGATTATCTTGGAAGAATCATGTAGTTTTTAAAAAATAATTCTGTTCATCTGGAGAATCACACTGAGCGATTTTTAAATGCTGGTACATTTTGCAACCTTGAGATGAACTCCACTTGTTTACAGTGTATTATCTGAACTTAATTTGCCAGGATTACAATCATGAGAGAACCGGCCAATAATTTTCCTTTCTTGCACATACAACAGGGAATACAAAGCTGACACTAGCCTGGAAACACAATTTGAGAAGTGTTTTTCTTAGATTTTCCTTTACTTGCCATGAAAGTCATACGGCCTTGCTTCTTCCCTGAGGGTTGTAATTATTTATCAGTAAAGCTGCATATGCTCGCCTGTTCTTTGTGGGAAGGTTTACATTTTTAAAAAATTAACCGAACCAACGTGTGACCCGCACACGATCTACTTGGTGGTTTCCGGTGTGCAGGCAGGTGAGGGCGGCAGGTGCACGCATGTGAGCGCCGCGGTGCGGACGTGACGCTTTCCCTTGGTGTCTGGTCAGCCAGCTTGGGCGATGCTGATGTGCGCCTGTTGGAGAGATTAGTGTCCCACGTGAACGCACTAGCACGGTGTGTGACTTTAGTGTTTGTTATAGTTTGTGTCTAGATGTCCCCCCAAAGCCTCATGTGGTAAGAGATAGCTGGATCTAGAGTGTGTGATTACTAAATTGATCCATTGATCGGTTTGGCAGGGTTCTGCTGGGATCAAGGATGTGAGACTGAGATTGGGGGTGGGAGTGCGGGCCGCCCTGGGGGCAGGTAGCCTAGATAAAAGATACAGGAAGAAGCTAACTACCTGCTTGTTTGCATTGCTTATTTGCATACATTCCTTGCATTTTCCTCACTTTACTTTGCGGCTGGCCGGCTGCCGGTCTGCCATGCCGCCGCTCTGCCTCGGACCCAGCGGACTATAGACAGAAACCTCTACAGACTGTGAGCTAATAAACCTTTCTTCCCCTAACTTTGGGTGTCGGGTATTCTGTCCCAACAACGAGAGAAAAGTAACTAAAACAGTGTTTACTTCTCCTTTTACTCAGTTGATCATTTTGTGATCCCCCACGTCGTGTGCAAAGTGTGCAAAGCGTGCAAAGTGACAGGTTATTCCTTACTGCTGAGCAGAGCTCTTGGTTCCACCATTGTGGTTTGTTTACCCGTTTGCCTGTCAGTAGGTATTTGGGTTGTTTTCAGTGAGGAGTTACTGCGAATTCAGGTGTGATGAACGTTGTTCGTGCCTCTTCCTTTTGTGGGCACAGACATCTGTTTCTCTTAGGAAAATATCTAGGAGTGGAATTTTTAGGTCAGGTCGCGAGTATGCTCTCACATTTAAGTATTTCTCCCCCGTGTTAAGTTTTTAATTAGTACATGTTTGCAGTACGTAATGTTTTCATTCTGTGTGGGGAGTTGGTCCATGTACATAACACGTCTTAGTTCCTTTTTTCATTCCCTTTCCTTCCTCTGCTCCCTGTTTCCATCTCTCGGTCCCTTTCCCCTTTGAGAAAGATCTATCTCCCTGCTTGCTACTATCTATCTTTTATTTCACTCTTTGTTTATACTTTGGGTTTCTCATGTAAGAGAAACAATGTGATATTTAGTCTGTGTGTCTGATTTCCTCTTAAGGCCCTGCCGGAAAATACTCTGGTGTGGTGTAGTTGTGCCATTTACGCTCTCACAAGATGGGTGAGTATCTGAACTGGTCCTTACTCTTTTTTTTATAAATGAAAATTTATCCAAAATTACACAAACTTACAGACCATCATACACTGTGCTTATAACAGCAAACAATGTAAACAACCACGTTGTATTAGTCAATATTCTCTAGAGGAACAGATACAATGGTAGATCTATGAATATGTGAGAGCTTACAAATTGGCTTCCTTGGGCTTCTTACAAGTCAGGCGTGGAAACGTGCAGAGGGTCTAGTCCATCTGCATGCTGGGGATCCGGAGGGCCCAGCTGAATGTCTGGACGTCCGAAGGATCCAGGCGAAGGTCCAGAGGTCCGAAGGATCCAGGCGAAGGTCTAGAGGTCCGAAGGGTCCAGGCGAAGGTCCAGAGGTCCGAAGGGTCCAGATGAAGGTCTGGAGGTCCGAAGTATCCAGGTGAGGCTCTGGAGTTCCAAGAATCCAAGTGAAAGTCTGGCGCTCCTCCAAAGGAAGCAAAACCAATCCAAAGAAACCAGCTGACCTATATCCCTCTTCATTTCTCCTTTATACCATCTAGAGAACGGGCCGCCCTAGGGTGGATCTTCTACACCCTAGGGTGTAGAATTGCTAAACCAATTTAGTTAAGCTTTTCTTACAAGTTGACACAATCAATCAACCATCACACACACAGATGCAGTATTGTTGCAACTACGTAAAGTTGACTGTAATACCTAGTGCACATGTTACTTTCTAAAGTTTGAGTTATTAGGTTCTTGTTTTTAGGATATCTTTATTCCTCTGAACTCTCATTCCCCTCCCCCTGTGCTCTCTTCTTGTTCCCTTGGACTCTTTGCCTATTGGGTGAGATCTGTCCCCTTGTCATTTTGTATCCATTATTTACCATTTTCTTTTGTTTGTATTTTGCCTCCCTCAAATGAGGGATACCATACAGTATTCAAGTATGCAAGTCTGGTTTATTTCGCTCAACACTGTATTTTCCAGGTCCATCCATTGTCCTATAAATGACTCTAGTTTGTTCTTCTTTATAGCTGAATAGTATTCCATTATATATAGATACCACATTTTGTTTATCCAGTCATCTATTGATTAGTATACAGGCTTCTTCCAGCATTTAGCTATGACGAATTGTGCTGCTATAAATGTCAGTATGAAAGTATTGCTGTGGTATGATGTCTTGAGCTCTTTGGGGAAGATACCTAGTAAGCAACACTTGTATCAGGTAAACACCTGATGTTGTTAACATTGTGGCTTTAATTTGCATTTCCTTGACAGCTAAAGTTGAGCATCTTTTTGTGTGCTTATATGACTCTCCTGCATCCATTTCTGAAGTGTCTTGCTATAGTTTGAATGTTTGTGTCCTCCCCAAGTTTCTGTTTGAAGCCCAGTCTCTAAAGCAATAATATTAAGAAATGGGACCGGAGGATGTAGGAGGTATGTTATCAGGAGGGAGGAGGCTTCCCGGGTGGGGTTAGTGCTTTCACAGAAGAGGCCCAAGGAACGTGTGCGTCCCCTCTGCCGTGTAAGCACACACATACACAGTGTTGTGCATGTGGATGAAGCCCTTGCCGTGCCTGGATCTGCTGGTGACTTGGTCTTGGACTCCTGGCTTGCAAAACTGTGAGGGATGCATTTTTCTGGTGTATAAACCACCCAGTTAGGGGCTTTTGTTACATCAGCTGGAAGAAGCTAAGACACGTCTGCTAAACTTTCATACTGAGTTGTTAAGAGCTGGGTTGTTTTCTTGCATTGATTTTGATGTCTGTGCAGCACCCAAGTCCTTTGTCAGATACACGTACCATGATGCCCGCTTCCCCTACCAGAAATTCTCATATTTTCATTTTCTTAATGTGTTTGAAAAGCAGAAATTTGAATTGGAATAAGTCTCGTTAACCTTTTTTTAATCATCTATCATTTATACTTTTTTGCATCTTACATAAAAAATGTTATCCATCTCAAGTTGAAAAGATTTTCTTCCATGTGCTGAAGGTTTTATAATTTGTTTTACACAGAATTTTGTGTCTAGATCAAATTAATTCACATTCTCATTAGCATTGTTATTGTCAGTTTTTAAAATTTTTTATTTTCTAGATTATAGGAATAATAATAGATATATCTCATTCTAATAGTAATATTGTTTTAACTTTCAATCCCCCTAACACGAGATGTTGAACATATTTTCATATCTTTATTTATCTTCTTTGGTGACATGCCTGTTTAGAGTTTGTTCTACCTTATAACCAGGCTGCTGATTTTCTTACTGTCAAGCTTTAAGAATTCTCGGTATGGTTGGGCTGGCAGCCCTTTATCAGTTGTTTTTGTGAATATTTTCTCACACCACCTGTGATGTCTCATTCTTTACTGTATCATCTGCAGAATGTTTTTTCGAATTTATTCTAGTGAAGTCTCACTTACAATTTTTGCTTTCATGTGTTTTACTCTTTATTTTGTCTAAAAACTCATTTCAAACATAGTAGTAGCTCAAATTTTCTCCTATGTTATCTTCTGGAAGTTTATGATTTTGTTTTTTTTTAAATTTTTAAAAAATTTTTTAACCAAGAACATGTATTGGTACATTGTCCATATATTGATCACATTTAACATGTTTGTTTTGTACCTGTACATGGTGTCTCTTGGTTCTCCCCCCTCTACCCTCCCCTCCCTTCTGTTCCCTCCATCCCTATTTACAGCAGGTTTATTTACGATTCTCCATGATTTTCCTTTCCCCTTTCTTTCCGTTTTTTCCCTTCCTGCTTTTCCCGCTTCCCTCTTTCTGGTACTCCTCTCCTTTGTATATTATCTTCCTTTTATATAATATCCGTTACACTACTTTGTCCTTATTTACAGTTATGGTTTCTCATATCAGAGAAACAATTCGATGTGTGCTCATGAGTGTCTGATTTATTTTGCTTAGTAGTATATTCTCAAGGAACATCCATTTACATACAAATGACTCTAGTTTATCCTTCTTTATGGCAGTGTAGTACTCCATTGTGTAGAAAAGCCGCATCTTCTTTAGCCATTCATTGGTTGTTGGGCATTTGGGTTGTTTCCAAGACCTAGCTATTACAAACTGCGCTGCTATAAACATGGTTGTGCATATATCTCTGTGGTATGACGATTTTAACTCTTCTGGAAAGATCCCCAATAGAGGACTAGCTGGATCAAATGGAACCTCTAGTTCTAGTTGTTTGAAGAATCTCCATATTGATTTCCACAGTGGCTGGACCAGTCTGCATTCCCACCAACAGTGGAGGAGGGTTCCTTTCTCCCCACAACCCCTCCAGCATTTGTTGTTGGTTGATTTTTTTCATAGATGTGATTCTTTCTGGAGTGAGATGGTATCTTAATGTTGTTTTGATTTGCATCTCGCGAATGACTAGTGATGTTGAACACTTTTTCATATATTTATTTGCCATTTTTATTTCTTCATCTGAGAAATGTTTATATATAAAGAACTCGAAAAAATCAAACCTCCCAAATTTAAAGACCCAATCCAAAAATGGGCAACTGAAATGAAGTTTATGATTTTGAATTTTTACATTTAGGTATACAATCAGTTTTAGATTAATTTTTATGAAAGGCATAAGTTCTGTGTGTTTAGGCTCATCATTGAAAGGACTGCTTCACTGAACTGCTTTTGTCAAAGGTCAGTGGGCTATGTCTGTTTGTGTCTACTTCGGGGATCTTCTGTTCCTTTCGTGTATTTTTTAAATCATTTTGCCAATGCCATGCTGTTTTGATGACTGTAGCTTTATAGGAAGGCTTGGAGTTGGGTACTATCAGCCCTTGACTTTGTTCTTTCTCCAGTGTTATTTGACTGCCCTGGTTTCTGCTTTCCATGTAAGCTTTAGAATCAGTTTGCCTTCTTTTTCTCCAGTAGAAGGAAGATATGTCAAGTACAGGTACAAATTTCTTATGATGAACATTATGTATATCTAAAATGTACCACTAAAATACAAAAAAAAAAAAAACCAAAATGGGAAACACAGATAGTTTCAGGATTACACCAAGTCAGGAAGGGCGCGACCCAAGATAGCAAGAAATGCACGTCAATGCCGGGACGAAAGAGTCAGATTTACTGGATGACTGGAGTTTTAGACAGCACCTTGGACAGCTCCCTGGACACTTGATGCTTTGATAAAGCTAATACCCTAAAAATTGAGGGATCTCATCCTGTAGGACCCGGACTTCTCAACTGGCACCACCCTTCGGTGGAATGAACTTGGTCCCTGGAGCCCACAGAAACCAGCTACAATGTTCCAGTGCTGATTTTACCCAAACCTATGGGGCAGGCATCATGCTCCTTGGTAACAGGATCTTGGGCCATGGTGGCAATAGCAGGAGACTATTGTTCTCCCAAACTTCAGATAATTTATCTTTCAGAAGCCTTATCTCACATATTTGGGAACAGAAATTTTTACATTGCCACGAATGACAAAGGGTTCTGTCACATAGCTTTACTGTGTTAATGGTCACCTTGATACCTTACTGCTCATTTTGGGTACTTACATTTGTAGATCATAAGAAGCAGAAAGTAGAAATTGTGTAAAATTATGTATGTTAGCTATAATGAAGTTCTGTATTAAAAAAGTAGAACCAGTTTGTCAATGTCAACAAAATAACTGTCTGGGATTTTGGCTGAGATTGCTTTGAATCTGCAGAGAAAAGTTGAGAAGAATAAAAAATAATTAAAAATTTAACAATATTGAATCTTCTTATCCACAAACATAGAATATCTCTCCATCTGTGTAGATCTTTGACTTCTTTTTATCAGAATGTTATAGTTTTCCTCATATATAACCTGGATATATTTTATTAGATTTATATCCAAGTATTTCATTATAGCATGCTAATATAAATACTGTTGTGTTTTGGTTTTATATTTCTATTGCTTATTAATGGTATATTTGAAAGCAATTGGTTTTTTATATTAACCTCATATCCTGCAACCTTGCTACAATTGCTTGTTACCTCTAAAAGTGCCTCCCCTCTCCTCCTTTGTCTTTCTCTCTCTCTTTTCAATTCTTTGACATTTTCTACATAGACCCTCATGTCATCTCTAAATGAAAATATTTTTTATTTCTTCCTTCTCAATTTCTTCCTTCTCAATTTCTTCCTTCCTTCCTTCTCTCTTTTCAATTCTTTGAAATTTTCTACATAGACCCTCATGTCATCTCTAAATGAAAATATTTTTTATTTCTTCCTTCTCAATGTGTATACTTTTTGTTTCTTTTTCTTGTCATATTGTATAGGGTTGAATAGGAGTGGTGAGAGAGGGCATCCTTGCCTTTTTCCTGATATTTTAGAGAAGGCCTCTAAGTTTTCTTCATTAGTGTGTTAGCTGTGAGTTTGGTGTAGGTGGTATTTATCAAGTTTAAGAAGTTCCCCTCTACTCCTGGTTTGTTGAAAGTTTTATTTTCTTTTTTCTTTCTTTTTTTTTCAAGTAATGAATGAGTGTTAGATTTTGTCCAAATGCTTTTTCTGCATTTATTGAGATGATGGAATGGTTTTTCTTCCTTAGCTGCTCATGTGATAAATTATATTGATTTTTGAGTATTGAAGCACCCTTGTGGTCCTGCATGGAATGTGTCCCACTTGGTTATGGCTTATAATTCGTTCCATACATAGGTCTAATTTGCTGACATTTTTTGAGGAGTTTTTTAAATATATGTTCATAAGTTATTAGTCTGTAGTTTTCTGCTGGTCTCAACGAATGAGTTTGAATGTGTTCTTCCTGCTTCTGTTTTTTGGAGATTGTATGGAATTTGGCATCATTTCTTCCTTAAGTGTTTAGTGGTATTTTCTAGTGAAGCAATCTGGGCTTTATGTTTTCTTTCAGGGGAGAGTATACATTATTATTGATTTAATTTCTCTAATAAGTAAAGCCTGATTTTGATGATTTATTTTTCTGTGTAGGGGTTCTGGTAGTGTGTCTTTTAAGGAATTGGTCCACAGCATGAAAATTACCAAATGTTTTGGCATGGAATTGTTTACTCACATACTCCTGTGTCTCTTTTATTGTCCTCACAATGCCTGTGATATCAGTAGTGAGGTCCCCTCTTTCATCCCTGACATTAATAATTGGCGTGTGTGCTAACTTGGTTTCTTTAAGACGGGTAGCACCCCTTCAGTAATGAGGAGAGATATGAAGCGGAAGTAAAGAACTTTCATTACTCACAGGTCTCAGGGCACCTGGCATGTTTGGAAGCCACACAGAGATCAGCAAGAGGGCGTGGATCTCAGCCACCCATCTTTACTGAAGTCTAGAGAGACAGTCACAATGTCAAAGCAGGGTGGGGAGAGGCAAGGGGATTTGAGAGTTTGAAGTAGACATCCATAAAAGGGACTTCTGCTATTTGGACCTAATTTAACTTTGCATTTTGTCAAATAGCTCTGTGTGTGTGCGTGCGTGCGTGCGTGCGTGCGTGTGTGTGTGTGTGTGTGTCAGAGAGAGAGAGACAGACAGACAGAGACAGAGAGGGGCTGTCTGGGGATAGGAAAAGGTACAGGAAGGCAGCACTTCTGGGCTGGGGTGAGAGGTTAGCCAGGTTGTAGTGTGTGGTGTCTGGGGCGCAGGTCAAGACAGCAAAATGCAAGCTGAGGCACGTAGGAGTGTTAAGCCCAACACGGTGTCTTCCCTCCATTGATCTTCGTTAGTCTGGTTAGAGATTTTGTATACTGATCTTGTATACTGCAACCTCTTTAAACTTATTATATGTAACTGTAGAGCCCTGAGGATTTTCTGTATACAAAAGCATATGATTTGGAAACAGAAACAGTTTCACTCCTTCCTCCACAATCTTTATTTCTCTTACTTGTATAAATACTACAGCTAGAACCTCCAGTTACAACGTGGAACGGAAGTGATGAGAGCGGACATCTCGTTTTTTTCTGAATTCAGGGGAGACCATTCAGTCTTTTGCCGTCAAGTATGACTTAGCCGGGGATTTTCTGTCGACTCTCTACTGGATTCAAGTAATTCCCTGTATTTCTAGTTTTCTAAGTGTATTGAGTCAAGAAAAGATGCTTTATTTTGTCGGATTCTCCCTTCTCTGTGTAGTGAGATGAGCATGCTGTTTGGTTCCTAGTTTTATTAATATGTTTTGTGACATTACAGGCACATCACATTCACATGCTAAGTTGACCTTCCGTTTCCAGTGAAAGGCTGACTTGTTCAGGGAGTAGAAACCTCTGCTTTATATCGTGATAATGGTTCACAGTTTTTGCCTCTTTCTTTCTAAGTGATAACTTTGGATTGGTTGTTGGCTGTCACAAATTTCACATGTTAAGTGTGGGTTTTATTATATTTTTAAAAGAAGAGAGTTGGGCTTTGTTCCAGAAGGCAAGTATTATCCTTTCAAGGCCTGTTTCTGGAGTTCTGGGAAAGGATCAGGGTCCGCCTCTACTCTGGCTTGTTCATCTTCCCCGTGTGTCAGGTTCTTCTGTGTTTTCTGCTGTGTGACCTGGGTATCCAGTGAGGACTCCTCCCTTTGGCCGGCTGGTATTCAAAATTCCCCAGCCCTAGTGAACTCACAGTTGCCCGGTTTCCTCTTGGTCAGCCTGTGGGGTTTACCCTGTGTCTGTGACCCATGGGGACTCCTGTGTGGACTTCAGCCGAACCCTTTGGTCCCACAGCCCATGTGCTCCTGCTGTCTCGATCTCACTGGCCTCTGAGTTCTGTGTGCTGCCATGCTCTGCCTTGACGGGCCTCTCACATGCCAGCTGGGCCGTGCCTTGGTTAGAAATGGCATCATCTGATTGGTCTCCTTCTCATCGTTAGGGCTGTCCATCACCCGGTATCTGAAAAGACTTATTCATATATTGTGTTCCTGTCTGGGTATCTCCAGAGTCTCCTGTGCTCATAGGCAAGGCTTTTGGAAGGTGATTGGGTCATGGGGCTCATAGCTGACTTGCTGTTAGGAAGTGGGGTCTGGTCAGAAGAGGTGTGTCACTGTGGGCGTGGCCTGGAAGAGTTTATCTTCCTCCCTGGCTCCTCCCTTCCCTCTCTGCTTCCGGTTCGGCATGCTGTGAGCAGATGTCCTCCGCCAGGCCCCTCTGCCGTGCTGTCCCGCCTTGGAGTCTGCTGACCATGGACTGAAACATGAGCCAAAATGAGCCTCTTCTCTTTTAAGCTGTTGTGTCGAGTATCTTGTCCAAGTGGTGAGGAAGCTGACTCAGACATATTGTGTCTAGATTCCAGCTTTGTCAATGCGAAGATGAGCCTGACCCTGGGGGCTGTTTGTCTTTTTACTGCAGGCCTGTCTACGATCTGCCTAAAACACAGACACCACTGTGCAATTTCCCTTCTAGAAATCCTTCAGGGCTTCAGTGTGGACGGTCGTGAGGGCCAATCCCCTTGCACAGCACAGTCCTCTAGAGAGGTAGGATGTCCCTCTACCACTGCACAATAAGTGCCCACCATGCCTGTCCACCCTCCTTCCCCACGATGAACGGAAGCAGCCTGAGGAGGATGGCAGCTGGTTATGTCCATGCACTGACCACTATGCTTCACTGTTAGAAGGTGCTCAATGCTTTCCTTGCGAATGAATTATTACCTTGATCAATAATGCAGTGAATATGTGGTTATTTTAAGAGACAATGATTGGGCATGCATGTATGCTAGGAACTGTTCAAAGTCATTTCATGTATTATCTCATTTAACCATCTAAACTATTATTTTATTGAAATATAAAATGATAACTCAATGACATCTATGCTGCTGTTTCAGGCGGAGACAGGATGCTCCCTCAGGCAGTCTGACCCTGAAGTGTGTGCTCCCAAAGCTGTGCACATGCTTCAACCCCAGGATGGCCTTGGACCCCACCAATGTCTTTTGCGATTAGCTGTCCCGTGCGAGGACCAGATCTTCCCAGGAAGGCCCTGGAGGACACAGCAGCTGCCAGAATCCCAAAGAGCAAGAGACAGGCAGTTTATGCATTTAATTTTTCCAGGGTGAGAACAGCCCTGGTGACTCATCCTGGGTTCTCATTACAGCAATTAGCCAGCTAATGGCTCTGATTTGGACTTGGCCGAGGCAGGCGCTGCAGCTGGGAGCCCTGGAGCACAAGCAGATGGTCAGCAGGGCAGGTCTGAAGGCAGCCTGGGGCTTGACTGACAGGGCCGGGAAGGAGGACGGGCTCCCTGTCCGCACAGCCACCCTGTGTTTATGGAGGAGACTGCTCCTCCGGACCAGCCTCCCTTCCCTCTCTGCTGATGCCAGCAGATAAGGAGTCTGAGGTTGGACAAGGTGACCCCTAACAGCTGGAAATAGCAGGCATGCAGCTGTTACCTGTGAAGCCATCTCTCCGTCGGGACATACTGGGTGATCCAGTGGAGGTATGCAGATAAGAAGAGTCACCTCAATGATGGGACTGCTCCTGGCCAGCAAGGAATGGCTCCCTGCTCCTGTTGTCAAAGTGCTAAAAGTAGGCTCTGTCTGTCGGAAAGGGGCAGAGGTTGGCAAGAGCTGCGACTGCGGGGCTGGCTTCTGTTCCCCTCGCCCCTCTGTAGGAGCCGCTCCTCAGAACGCTTCCCCATCACGGTCTTGCCCTTGGTCACCCACCTCATCAGTGGTCATATCTGAGATTCCCACATTCATAACTGGAGTGGCCCCTGGGCTGATTAAACCCTCATGCTGCCTGTCCTGAGCGGGTCAAAGCTATGCCAGGGAAGAAGCCAAGTGGAAGTCTCTGGGATGCTGGCCCCTTCTGGGCAAGACAGAGACCTAGAAACATTACCATATCCTGAGGGACAGCAGCCAGCCCTAAAAACCCAAAGGACACGGGTGGTCCCATTGCGACCCCATTTAATTCACCAACCTCATGCACAAAAGACCAACTTGTAGTACGTGAAACTGGGAGACACGCTCAGACCACACCCAGACCGCAGCAGGGGTGAAGCCAACACCCCAGTGATGGATTCAGAATTGGGGGGAGGCACGGCAGGTGCCAGGAAGCCTGCGTCCAGGCAGAAGGGCAGCGGGGCTTTGGGGCCTGACTCCACCGTGGGCTGTGTGGATGTGACTGAGTAGGGTCTGTGGTGCAAACAGACTGATTTCCTGCAGGTTTTAAGGTGGGTCCTGGTAAGTCCTTGGCAGGGAGAAAGCAAGACCCCTCGCCACGAGTGGAGCCTGCGATTCTGGTGACAGCAGACTGGAAGGCATCAGGGCTTCCTGGTGAAATCCCAGCTCTTGCGGCCACAGAGGACTCACTGTATTTTCCTAGCTGGCCACTGAGTAGCTGTGGAAGTGGGATGGGTGATTTAATTTGTTCGACATGTTTTCTCTAAGAACTGATGTAGGATTTAATAATAGAGCAACCATAATGTGCATAGCATTGTTACTGTATTTAATATTACTGCTATCACTATCATAATAGTTGATGTCTACTGAGCTCTTAGGATGAGTATTAATTGAAAAAATAAAATAAGCTTTTAAATGTTATGGTGTAGAAAAACAAAAAAGGAGATGGGGACAAAGATTCTTTTAAAAGACAAGGTGGCCAGAAATAAAACCAGGCTTAGAAAGAGGTGAGAGATGGGTAGTATGGTTAATTGAATTACAGTCCCCAGGTATAGGAACACAATTCTCTTTGCAGAAACTCAGATGAGAGAGCTACTTGGGTGTCAGACACTGTTCTGAGAAGAATTTCCTTTCTGACCCCAGAAGCATGCTGGCTCCATAGCTGTCCATCCTGAGTCCTTATCCGTTATAAACCTCTACTCACCCATGCACCGTCTTCTTGCAGAATCGGTCTGGATGGACTGTCACTTTCTGTCTGTCACTCTGTGCTGTGCCACTGTCTCCTGGCAGCTGCTCCTGTCGGGAAGTCAATTGTCAGCATCCTTTTAGATAAACTGTCCTTTCACTCTGGCTGCCTGTAAGATCTTTGCTTTTGATATTTTACAGTTTTGATGTAATTAGGCGTATCGGGTTTCCTCTTCTTTGGTTTGTGCTCATACGTTCTATTTGTCTTCATTCACCACCGAGCAATCTTTTATTTATTATTCCAAATACCCAGAACATTGGGTGGAGATACAGGATCTACCAGCCCACAGAGCAACCCTCCCAGCCCTGTGGGGCTTAGGTGGTGGCAGAGGATGTCAGTGATGGGTGTGGTAAGTCAGTGGATTGTATGGTAGCAGGAGGCGATTATAAATGTTCTGAACAGTGTGAGCCAGCCTGGAGATTGGCAGCCCAGAGATCAGCAGCACGGGAGGGGACAATGGCGCGTCGGGGATATGTGCTGTTGGGGAGGGGAAGGGTAGAGGTGGAGGCACCCCAGTGCCCCAAGTCCGGGCCTGTCTGCCTCCTGCTGGAGCTGCACTGTCCTGGGCCTTGCTTGGCCCTGACACCCTCATTTGGGGTACCCAGGAGCTCCCAGCTGTTGCTTGGGGCAGCTGAGCATACATCCTCCTGATTCTGGAGGCTGGCCAGGGACCCAGTTCTTCCTTTAGCTTTTTACCCATTCACTGAATTAAGTGTCAACAATTACATTTGGTTCACTTCGAAATCCATCTTCTCCTTTTAAATAGGGCTGTATGTTCCCCCATATTCTATGGACTGGCTTCTACGTCTCTGTCTACATCATCTGCACTGCCCAGGACTCTCCCTTAAACAACCGCAATGCTGTCTAGACAAAGCTCGCTCCGGGGAGACCTGCCCTGTCTGCTCTCCCAGGGACACTGGGCCTGGGCTTCCTGCTCACTTGGGTCCTCATCCTGTGTCGCCCCACGAGCTGTGAGAATTGGATATTCCTGGTTCCCAGCGCCAAACAAATGCTCTCCAGGGCGGGGAGGTTTGCTCCCCACGATGGCTCCAGAATGTGGTGAAGGAGTGCATTGCAGACACCCTTATGCATGGCATCTCCAGTGGGTCTGTCTGTGGAGCTTCGAGGGCTGACTCTCCTTGTGTCAGCTGCCTGGCTCTGAGTGGACTTTGTCCCTGAAGGTCGACTCTGAGCACCTACCTGACCAGGCTTCTCTGAGGGAGGTGCTACGGGGCACAGTGGCGACAGACGGAACTCTGTCTCTGTGAGTGACCTCAAGTGAGTTATTTAGAGTCCCCTTACCAGTTCCTCACCTAGAAGCAGGAGCAACCACAGAGGTTGCTTTGTGGGGCTGTGCAGTCCTTGTGCTTGGGAAGCTCCCAGAGGGATGCATGGACACAGAGAGCTGGAGGTGCTTGCTGTCACCTCCCACGCTGTGACACTGTGGCTTTTCTGTTCTTTGACACAGCCCGCAGTGTGGGGGTTGTGAATGTACTTTCTCTCCTGGTCTGGACCAGGCACTCTCAGCTTCAGCACCATGGACATGGGGAGCAGGATGACCCTGGATCCTGGGGCCCAGCAGCACCCCTGGCCTCCACCTGCCACATGCCAGTGTCCACTCCCAATCACAGCAACCAACAGTGTCCACAGATGCCACCCCGTGTACCCTGAGGGGTACCATGACCTATAGCCAAATCCATCATGGGTGAAGATCAACCAGGTCCCCAAAGGCAAGACTTTCTGAGAAGTCTGGGGACAGAGGGTACAGTTTGACTGCTTGACCCCTCTGAAATTCATGCTGAAATTTAATTTCTATTGTAACAGTACAAGAGGTGACTGAAATGTACAGTGAGTGTTTAAATAAAAAAAAATTAATTACATTAAAAGGCACGTTACCAAGAATAATGGGATAAGTGTGTCCACAGTGGGATGGTGAGGGGGAGTATTTTTAGGGGATGTCTTAGTTTTCTCATTGCTGAGACAAAATACCCAACTCCCACAATTAAAGGAGGAAAGGGTCATTTTAGCTCACAGATTATAGAGATTTCAGTCCATAGTCAATTGGCTCCAAGGCAGGGTTTCATGGCAGAGGGGCATCGCAGAGGAGAAACTGTCTATGGCTTGGCAGGCAGAAGGCAGTGAGCAGCAGCAAGCCTCCCTTCTTTCTGTCTCTTTATATTTCCTCCAGGCTATAAGCCTATTGATTGGTGCCACCCATACCCAGGGTGGAGTTTCCATTATCCATACCCTTAATCCCAGTATCACACCCTTAATTCAGCCACCTTCAAAACTCCTACCTATGACCACATGAAGCTTTGGGGGACATCTAGATTCAAGCTGTAATGAGAGGATTCATGCCAAGGTGTCTTTTACTGTAAAATTTAAAAATATCTATAAACATTCACCATATCTTTGATCACACCTCATACAGATTAAGCATCTCTAATCTGAAAACCCAAAATCTGAAGTGATTCATGATCAAAGTTTTGGATTTCAGAGGACTTTGGAGTTTTGGATTAGGGATGCTCCATGAATAAAGTCTATGCCAATATTCCAAAATCCAGGTGTCTCTGAACTCTGAAACACTTCTGTCTCCAGTGTTTCAGATTCGGGACATTCAGCCTGTATCAGCAGGTTGGACTTTGAGGGGTGACTCTGGCCAGGAGGGAAGAGCGTGAACAGAAAGGCTGTCCCAGCTGTCGTGGGTTCATTACAGAGGGGGCTTCTGCTCCTGCAGTGTCTCCTCGCCTTCTCTGCCATCTGCCCTGGGCGGACGTGGAAAGAGGCCCTCACACCATGCTGGTGCTCTGATGTTGGACTTGCAGCATCCAGGGTTGTGAAGAAACAGGCTTCTGTTCTTTATAAACTGCCTGGTCTCAGGTTCTCTGCTATGGAAACCCAAAGGACAAAGCTTGTGCACGACTTGTGAGCTGAGTTTGTGCACAGCTTCGGGGTACGGGAGAGGGGCAGATGACCGCACCCTGAAACCACAGGCCCTGCACCGCCAATCACACCGATCGCCGTCATCATGGTTTAGTGGGAATTATACTTTATAGTTTACCCTCATCCAATGAGCACGTTGCCACCCAGGCATGAACGACAGCTCTGGTAAGCGCCCAGCCCACAGGCAGCAGCTGACTTCCGAGTCCACAGCTGTTGTATGTTGATACAAATGATTTGTATACTGCTTGAAGATTTTGACTGACACAAGTCGTCAGGCTAGGAAGTCTTAAAAACAGAATCTTTTTGCACAATTAACCCGTCCAGGGGACACGCTTTGAAAGAAGTCATCGGAAACACTTACTGTGGACAGCTGGGGCCAGGGTGGGTGGTGGGCAATTAGCGGTGATGCTGTCCAGTTGGGGACAGATAATGATCCCTTCCTCTGCCGTCAGCCTCCAGCCCAGCTGCGAGGGTTTGCATCCTCAGAAGACAATGTACAAGTCACCCGGCAGCTCTCCAGGGCGCAGATGAGACAGATGCCCATGACTTCTGTGTGTAATGTCCTCTGGTCCTGCTGCCCCTGGAGTTCCTTGCTGTGACAGGGCAGGAGCAACACACTGGGCGCAGGGTCACGGCTCTCACGCTCGCCTTTAGTTTTCAGAACAAACATGGAGTTCAGGTGCAGAAGAGCCGGCCCCTGGTGGCCCAGGCACTGAACTTTGCTGCGTGGGCAGGAGGTGGCCAGCGAGTAGCGGCTCGGGACAGCTGGTCAGCACCCAGGCCCGGACCTCTGGGCCTGGTTATCCTACTGCAGCATGGAATAGGTGCAGCTCTGGGCAGCCAGGTCCTGCAGAGAGCAGACTCTGTCCCCAGGCTCTGATGCAGCCCCGTACAGGGACCCCAGGTGCACGGTAGGTACAGGCCAGTGCAGGGTTGGGGACACAGTGTTCCTGGTATACTGGACGGACAGTGTCCTTGAGGAGGGACAGAGCTGCGGCTGAGGGTCACCCCCAGGTTGGGAGGGAGGGAGAAGGGGTTACCAGGGTGACCTCTGCAATATCCTTGTCACTTACAGTCATGGTGGACAGTGTCTTCCTGTCCCCGCTCTCACCTGTGATAGCAGAAGAGATGCCTTGGTAGACGCCGCCCTGACTCAGTGGCTTTGGGAGATGAGGATGGAACAGTACTGTGCGGCAGAGTTAGGGGAAGCAGCGCCTTCTGTGCTCAGACAGCAGAAAGCGTCCCAGCTGCTGCTATCCGTCCCCATGACCTCCTCCCTGGCAGATGAGAGTGTGGGTGAGATTTGTAAACACTGCCAGGGCTCCAGTCCAGGCTGGGGCTTTGCCTTCAGTTGCCCTCGAAGGGTTTGGCTTTGGCATCCCCACCCTAAAGCGACTGGTCAGGGTCTTCAGTGACCTCGGGTTGAGTCCAGCGTGGCCTGCTGAACTGGGCACGGGTAGTGGCTGTCACTGATGGACAATGGTAACGAGTCTGGGGCTGAAGTCTTGCTTGCTGAATGCCTGGGAGGCTGACTGTGCCACCTTCCCCGGGAACCTGCTGGGTGCTCTCAGCCCCACAGCCCCGAGTCACTAATCGGGTGTGAAGGCTTTGATTAATTCATCAGGTCACATCTGTGCCATGGCACACTGCTGGGGCTGTGGGAGAGGGACCTCGGGATTCTGGCCACAGTCCCTAAGGGCCTCCATCACCCTAGCAGACCGACAGTGGCAGGCCGCAGAGACCCAGGTCCGAGGACACCAGGCCCAGAGCTGGGGGGCTGGGGTCGGTCAGGAGAGACCCCCAGGTTGGTCCCCTGCTGGGTGAAATGGCCCCTGGAGGGAGGGCTGAGCAGACAGAGACCCTGGAGCTGAGAGAACATTACAGAAGCTCAGGCGTGGAGGGGCCTGCACGCCTAGCCCTGAGCCCTCGTGTGGGGTCACAGAGCAGGGACACAGAGCTGGCCGTGGGGTCTGGTGGGTGGCACGGCTTTCTCTGGGTGAGCTGTCTCCTTTCCTGCTCTGGCATGGGCAGCTTCTGATCTCAGGCTGTTTATTTTGTGTGCCTGTCTCTGCTGCAGAATGAGACTCAAAGCCTGAATGAATGCAGCAGAATCTGTTGTGGAAGCGCTGGAACCACATTTCTTCCCAGTGATGCAGAGTGGGCCAGAGAGGCCCGCGGCCACTCGGGCCTCCGCTCCCGGGGTGGTCTTGCACGGAGCCTGCCCCTGTCCTACCTGCGACCATGTGGCTTGTGGCCTCTGCCTTTGGGGCTCAGTGGCAAAGTGGCATCTGACGGGGCTCGGGCTTGCCTTGCTCCTCGGTTCGCTCACACTGAGGTTTGGCAGAAAGGACTGAAAGGCGCAGCAGCCCAGAGCTCAGGAGGGAGCCGCTGCACCCTGTGGGTGAGCAGGGTCTCAGCCCCTCCTGCCTCCTGCTCCTGGACCCAGCCGCGCTCAGACAGGACAGGACCTGCCGGCCAACGACACCCCCCCACCCCCCCACCCCACCTCCCCGCCGCCCCGCGGCAGCCGTGTGGAGCTGGCTGTGAGTCTGGCCATTTGACAGCTGATTCACTATTTTCAATCAAGCAGCTTGCATGACTGGGTCTCTGGGGCCTATGCCTGATCCAGTTATTCCCATTATTGAGACACAACCCAAATTAACTGAGCCGTAAATGTTTTCCTTTAGTGGGCAGCTAGGAGCAGATGTGTGAAAATCCATCACTGGATGAGTTTTATTTTCTATGGAAACACAACATGGTAAACGAGAAACCTCTCAGTCTTGGGAGAGAATCTCGGGGGCCAGAGCTGGGGTCTTTCAAGGACCCCAGCCCGGCTTCCTAATGGGCCAGGTGAACTGAAAGGGTTGATATGTTGGCCCACGCCTGTAATCCCAGCTCCTCGGGGGGCCGAGGCAGGAGGATCACGAGTTCACGAGGTCACAAGGCAATTTAGCAAAATCTTGTATGTAAATAGCCACAAATAAAATTCATCAAAAAGAGCTAAAATGTGTAGTGTGACAGGAAACAAGGACGCCTGTGACCTTACTGGGCATCTGCCAGTGCTGCAGTGTACATCCTTAAGCGGAGATGTGTGTCACTTACAGCTCTGTTTTGGGCAAGTTACAGAAAGGCCAACTTGCATTGCCATGTGGCTTGAGGAACACAGCAGTTCCTCACCCTGCAGAGGGGACAGTAAGGGACAGTGCCAGCCTCCTTGAGGTTCCTTGTCAGTACACCCCGGGACAGTGCAGGAATCCGTCACTGCAGTGTGGGGCTGAGATGCAGCACCGGCCAACAGGGGTTGAGGTGGGATCTTGGCACTCGAGAGGGGCCAGTGCCCCCAGATCCCGCGGCTGGGAGTGGAGGAGGTGTCTCTGCTGGGGAGGGCAGGGTTGGGGCTCCTTTCACCCAGCGTTCCCTCTGCTCTGCAGGTGGCCAGGGCAACAGTCTCCAGGGCCCAGTCCTGCAGGTCCGGTTACCTTGTGGGGCCAAGCCATACCTGGGGGCTGTTGACATTTCCACTAAAGGGAACAGATCGCCGTGGATCCCTGGACTCAGGGTGAGGAAGGGGTCACTCCAGAGTTGCAGAGACCGGGAGCAGCACAGGGGACTCTCATCAGTGCAGACGGTGCAGGGGCCTCCACCCTTCCCATCCCCAAGGAGTCCCGGAAGCCGGCTATGGGGAAGAGCTTGGTTGGAAAGGGGACTTCTGGAAGGGAGAGGTGCCATCTCTACACAGAACTTATGAAACTGTCACCCCAGCCCAGCCGCCGAGATGATCCCTGTCACCTGACTCCTGCTCTTTCTTTTGTCCTCTCCTCTCCTTTGCATTTACTTTGCCATTTTTTTCCTAGCATAAAATGAACCGTAGGTGATTTGTTTTAGATCTGTCTTCAATACGATATGACTAAAGCTATGTATTTCTTCTCTGCGTCCTACTTAGCTGAACAATTAGAATTTTGTTCTATTTTCTTTATCATTAAATTTTAAATATTTTAAAGTTTCCCTTGTTTTTTGGGGGGGGTTTTAGAAATTATCTTGCTTAATTTCCAAATATTTAGGATTTAGCCTAGATTTCTTAATGGCTTTATTCCTAATTAATTCTTTTGTGGTCAGAATTTTTATATTTCTTTTTAGATTTATGGACATTTATGTTCTGGCCTAGCATGGTCTATCTTGGTGAATTTATTTTGAAAAGTATATATTCTGCACTTGCTGGGTGCTGTGGTCTGTAACTTTCAGTTGGGTGAAAATGTTGATAGGGTTCTGATTTTCTTTGTTTTTTCTGATTATTTGTTCTACCAATGGATGAGAAAGTGGCTATATAATATTCTACTATTATTGTGGAATTGTCTATTTTTTCTTTTAATTTTCTTAACACGTGCCCTGTGGATTTGGAAGCTTCAAAGTTAGATGATATGGTGGCTTCCCAACGACCTGATCCTTTTATTATTCTGGAACACTCTGTCTGTCTTGTGGTCCATTTTCTATGATATTAATACAGCCCCTCCGGCCTTGTAATCTATATGCATTACATCGTAGGGTTTTTTCCTTCCCATTTATTTTGAGCTTATCTTTGTCTTTACATAAAGTGCTTATCTTTTAGCTAGCATATTGGATTGCTTTTATGATCCATTTTGAAATTATCTGACTTACAAATACAGTATCTGTTCTACTAACAGGCAAGGGAGTTATCGGAAGGACTTTGTCTCATCTACAGCTGGGGCAAAGGAGCAGGTTGCCAAGAGAATGAAGAAAATACCTGGCAATGGCTTGTGAGAGACAAGAGCTATGAGGGGAACAGCAGGAAAGGATAGAGCTGGTTGCCACTTCCTAGTGAGGGGGGTCCACAAGAGTGCATGGGGGTCTGACAGCTCCGGTTGGCAGAATCCCACGAGGGGTGCACAATAAACATCTGTGTCACCCAGCAGGCCAAGCGGCGGCTGGTTGGGTGAACTGCTCAGCAGCAAAGAGGGAGAGAGCTGTGCAGATTAAAAAATATCACAGTGACATCACAGGCTCGCTTTGATCTACTGTGTGACTGGTGTCCCCGGGATGGCCGGTTAGCAAGCGGACAGGACGGCAGCTCCGAGAGACAGCACCAGTCTGCCCGGTCCCTGAATGCCTCAGACCGTATCATCCAAACACTATCCCCCGACAACCTCCCCTTGACTTGGCAAGAGCTTTGGGAACACAAAAGGGATGTTTTGGGGACATGGTGAGCAAATGTCACTTTTTTTCAGGATGATACAGGTTGGATTTAAGTGTTACTGGTGAATTATCTACGCTTACCTGATGTTTTTGTTCCTCTCCTCCAGCTCTCCAGCCTCCCTAAGGATTATTTGAACATCTTTTAGCATTTTGAAGATGTAGTTCCATTGTCAAATAGCCCTGGTAGTTTCTGGTAGAAGTCTGCAGTTACTAAGATTATTTTCGTTGAGGATGTAACTTTTTTTTTTTTTTTTTTG
>PVJO010023018.1:0-26880 GCA_004026905.1 Hystrix cristata | reverse complement strand
AGCTGTCAGACAGGGACTTCAGCCCATGACCATGCATGGCCTGGGTGCCCCTGCAGACACTTGACGGAAGGGCCAGTCAGGCTAGGCACATGTCGCATACAACCAGACCCCGACCCCAACCCCAGAGCTGTCTGCCTGCCGCACACCATCTCCACTGCTGCTACGGGCCCAGACCAGAGCTTCGGCATCATGAGCTGCAAGGCTCTGGAGACAAGTGGTGGTGACTGCTGGTACACACTGCGAATGTGCTGCAAGCTAGCAAGCCCTGCGCTTAAAATGCTTAAGACAGTACATTCCATGATGCCCATGGTTCACCCCCAAAAAACTTTGTCACAAACTCCAGGAACGCCCCCTAAGGATGATAGCTAGAGGCAACAGGAGCAACCTGCCCCCATCACCTCTTTGGCTCAGGAGCCCAGGACGTTGGCTTCCTGGCTCAGGGCTGGCAGGGAGCGCTGGATTTGCTGAACATGATGGTCTCAATACTTCTCCTGGCCACCTCCCAGCCTCCAAGGCCTGCTTGCTTCTTCCCACCATCTGCTCCTGCAGCTAAGTCTCCTACACTTAGGAACAGATCACCCCAGCTTTTCTCCCAGGCCTCCCTGGCCTGTAAGCTGAAGGTCCCTCACAGGTGCACACCCCACAGACATAAGGAAGGCACCAGGTGCAATCACTGCTCAGTGTAGTCTTAGGAAGCTTGGGGTCCCCACTGTCTCCAGAAAAATGGCCAATGGGGACAAGCTGAGCCTTGAGGCACCAAGGAGAGGCCTCCTGGTGCAGGAGTGCGATGGGGGGTGCAGGGAGGTGGGTCCAGGCCACTTCCCAGGAGGCTCCTGGGAGATTCCCTGCAGGGGTATGGCGGAGGGAATCCAAGGCAGAGGTGTCTGGCCCCTGGCCAGCCATTGTCCCCAACTACACACACACACACGCACACACACGCACGCACACACACACACACGTGTTCTTCCTGCTGCTGTGCCAGTGCCCCAGCCAAGCTTGTCACGTAGCAGGAACTCGGTGCTGCCCCAACAAAACCTCTGAGCCCTCAGCAGAGGCCATACAAGGATGACGCTGGGCTGCTTCCACAGCAACAGCAAGATAGTGAATGTCAAGACCCCTGTCCAGGCTGGTCTCGAGCTTATGGCGATCTACTTGCCTCAGCTTCCAAGTGCTGGGATTACAGGCGTGTGCCACCGAGGTTCCTGAGGAGGAAAGGACCCCCCCCCAATACAGGCAGATTCTCGCCTAACTGTCACCCACTCTGCAGGTTGGGGAAACTGGGCCTGAGGCAGCACCACACTGGCCTAGGAGGAGTGGACTACAGACTGTGGGGGGCCCAGTTCCACCCCTCGCTCTGGACAGTGCAATGCCCCAAGGCCCCAGAACCACTAACGGCACCCCTGGGGACGGAGTCTGGGGGGCAGGAGGGTGCCCGCAGGGTGCACACCCCACCTGAGCGCTCAGGGCGAGAGAGGCCAAACCAAGACCACAGCGTGGGAACATGCTGCGCTGCTACACTCAGCCTCCCTGGGGGCCAGGCCAGGGTCTGCACCTCCGCCACCCTGGTCCACGGCACTGCCCACTCCCCGGTGACGCCCTCTGTGGTGGGGCAGTCACCATATCAGCACTAAAAAGGCCCTGGCACAGGCCTGAGCTGGAGAGTGTTCCATCACTCTGTGACGCTCAGCTTCGGGCTAGGGAACCACACCGCTCTGGGCAGGTGGCTCTGGCTGGCTGCTCCCCACACATTCATCAACATTCCTGGAAAACATGCATCCTGCAGAAAGCGGCCAAGACACATGGCGCCCTCTGTCCTCTGGGCAAAGAACAAACCTGCTCACAGCAGGTTTAGTGCATTAGGGTGACCTTCGACCTCCAGGGCGACATCATCCCTGAATCTAATACTTAAATCAGGGTGGAAGCTCGGAGGAGAAAACGGCATGTGGCCCGCGCAGTCAGACACGGAGATCCACGAGAGACTGAACCACACCTCCTCTGGGCTCCTCTGCGCAGTAGGCGGCGCACAGGTCCCATAATCTGAAGGTGTTCGGCTCGTACCTCAGAGGGGGCAGTTGGACTTTTGTCCCCACGCACAGCACACCTTCCGAAGTTTAATGAAAGTGTGCACAGAACCGATTATCAGAATGACCTACTACCTGACAGATTGTCTCTGGTGCACGCCTACCAGGGCGGCGAAGAAACATCAGCTCGGGTCGTCTGCATTAAGATCAAGTAAGAACAAAGTCCTAATTACGGACATGGGAAAATCTGAAATTAAACAGTTAAATGTTTACTACACTTTCCTTAGAGCTAACGCATCTGCAAAAACTCTATGAAAAGCCAGAGCTCTGGACGCCCCCATCCCTGACCGAGAGTCTGGCAGGAGTGACTGGCCCTGCAGCTGTGTCCCAAGCCGCGTTCCCGAAGGAACCAGGGCTGCTCATGTCCGTCCCCCAACCAGGACCCAGCGGCCCAGGCCTTTGCCCAGCCTCCTGAGGGCAGGTAATTCATTCCGAGGTCAAAGGCTTGCAGACTCTGCTCCTGATTCGCAAGAGGCACAGACACAGACTAAACTGCCGAAGAATCAGATGCTCCAGCCCTGGGACCATGTTCGCCATTCCAGGAAGAATCATTCCATCTGCCCCTCTGTCTCCTCTGTCCCGAGTCACTGAGCAAACCTAGCTGCCACACGGGCCTCAGCCAGCAAGAGAAGGCTTGGCCAGCACCCCCCAAGCCCACCTGCAGCCCAAGTCCAAGTTCAGGTCCCCAGGAAGTCCTAAGACGGGCAGAGGGAGGGCGGGGAGGACTGGGAAGGAACAGGTTACAGCAGTGAGCGCAGCGGACACACACCGTGCCTCGTTTATTCTGAAAAGACCAAAGAATGTCAGCTCCAGGTCTTTACCTGAATCCTAGAAGGCCATCCAGTTTGTAGAAAGGAAAGTTTAAAACCAGGAGCCCAGGAATGAGGCCGCATGACTTCCGCGTCATCTTTGTTACACTTTCTCCACTATCACCTACTGTCCTTTAACAGACTCCCCTCTCTCCCCCGTCCTGAATAACCAGTGTGTGCTGGCACGTTTGCAGGCTGATCAGCTTAGCCAACATCTGCCTCAGCTGCCTGGAGCCTCATGTTTCTCTCTGAAAGCTCAGTCCTGTTCCAAAAGCTTCAAATTCACCTTTCAGTTCGCTGCGAAGGAGGCTCCAGCAGCCACAGTGGAGGGCGAACCAGGTGAGCCTCGGCCCAGACAAGCTACGCGCCACGCCCAAAACCACAGTCCCGGGAGCCGCAGGGTCACTCTAACCCAGAGGAGGGCAGAGGGCGGCACGTGAGCTCCACCCACAGCCAGAAGCCAGGGCGTGTGCTGCTGCCAGGTGCCAAGGCCCTATCAGACAAGGACAGGGCTCAACTGCCTTCTTACGGCGGTGCCCACGGCCCGACACAGCTGTGTCACCCCGTTGTCCACAGGGGACAAGGCAACTCCCGGGGACACTTCATTCTCATCTACACAGGGCTGCCCTTCACCCTCAGAGGACCGGCAGGACAGCCCTGGAGTATGGGAGGGCTTCCAGCCCGGTCATCTGCCGGGGTGTCCCTGAGAGACCCCAGTGCCACCGTGTGGAGACTGGTGCCACGGTTCTCCAGCAGCCAATGATACAAAGCGGGCCAGAGCCTAAAGAATGAAGTCATGCAACCAGCCTGAGCCAGAAAAACTCTGTGCACAGCGAAAGATCACCCCCGTGATAAAGAGCTGAAAGCTATTCCCCGCCTCAGCTATTTCAGACTCAGAATGAGCTGACCGACCGCAGCACCCACAGCGCCAGCTCCATGCTCCGGGCAAGGTGGGAGCTGTCGAGTAAACTTCCTCAGCACTGGGACCAGACACGTACATCACAACCCACCGAGAGCAGAGCTCACGAGAAGCAAGAGGGGACCGGTCCAGGGTCATGGTGACAGAAAGGCGGCCCTGACCCAGAGGCACATGACGTACATGGCTTGGCCAGGTCCAACCAAAGTATGGTGGCCACATGGCAGGAGGCATCAAGGGGCCCAGGAGCAGCGTCATCCAGAACTGGATGAGGACGGAGGAGGCCGTGGTGCCGGACAGGACTAGGCTGGGTACCGAAGGCTGAGAGGGTCTGTAAGTTGGACACGACACTGTTACACTGTTAAACTTCCCGAGTTTAACAAAGATACCACATCTCTGATTTTGGATGTAACACTGATCGGATGACTTCTACAGCTCGCTCTCAAATGGTTCAGCAAAATGAATCAAAATACAGACAGAAGGGAAAAAACACAAATGTGGGGCCAAAAGAAATATGGATCCGTCCAGGTGAAAAGTCCAGTTTGTTTTCTCAATCTTGGTAACTTTTCTAGAGACATAATTATGCGTAACTTTAAAGTTCTTTTTTAAGGAGGGTGAAAAATACTAGGAAGCTGAAAGGAAAGAAGGAATAGCCAGGTGTCGAGCAGGCAGCTGTGGGCTGTGGGGACAGCAGCAGGGACCGAATGAGAAGCGACCTTGTGAGCAGACAAGGATTAGCCACAAAGGAAGCCAGCAGTGCGGGCGGCGGCTGCTGAGAACGCACAAATAACACAATGCACCAGAGAGAGGATTTCCGGTCACCGGCGGCCCTGCGCCTCCCGTCATCCGCACTGGCCACAAGAGGATCCGGCTGCATCTGAGGTCCTAGGGCCCTTGGCACAGAGGGGCAGGAGGGCGCGGAGGGCAGGAGCTCGCTCAGAGCCTCCAGGGATGACCTGGGAAGAAGGGAACTTATCAAATTTGCAACCTTTTAGGTTTTTCAGATTTCCATGGTTCCCAAAGTCATGCTCCTGGAATTGGTTCAAAGCCAGACATCTAATAGCTATTTAATGAAAAAGCAGTCTTATGAACTCCTTAAGACAGTACAGATTAGGTCCTGATTGCAGATCTATACAGAACTCATATCTGCCATCCCTGGTTATACTCCACTGCCATCAGCACCAGACAGCACCACCAAAGGCAGAGACAAAATGGCCCAGAAAGGGCAAAACGCACGCTGTGGAGTGCAGCAGAGACCTGACCAGTTCCCAGCACACAGAGTGGGGCACGGGGGACTGCTCTGACGACAGGCAGGAGAGGAGGCACGGGGGCAGGGGAGCCCAGGAGAAGCCAGGATGCCCTGCAACTCGGGTCTGGGATACTCAGCCCTGACACAGGACGCAAAAGACGACAGCAATGTCTCGGGGGGCGGGCAGGGTGGGGAGCCACCGTGAGCATGGGAGGAAGGTGCATCCTCACCAAGTAAAAGGACATAAAAGGACATGCATGACTGAGGCTAACACTGCCCAAGCGGGAGGCTGGGTTTCTGGACTTGCAGGTGCAGTGCTGAGGAAATGGCTTTGCCTTCCGTGCTCCTCAGTCCCGAACTCCTGCTCCCATCCACGATCGGGACAGCACCCATGACCGAAGAGAGCAGGGCCAGGAAACAAGACGAGGGGCCTGAGATCATGGCACATGGCCCAACACACCGGCATTCTCGGTACCCTAACAGCAAGGTGGGCGGTGGGACCTCACCCCAAGCAGTGATACACGGGACGGGACCTCTGGGACCAGAATGCAAATAAGCTGAGCGTGGTGTCCCACTCCTGTCATCCCAGCACTCGGGAGGGAGGAGGCTCGCCACAAGTTCCAGGCCAGCCTGGACTACACAGCAAGACCCCGTTCCAAAACACAGAAAAAAAAGAACGCAGAAATGTTGGCCAGCTGAGGCCGGTGGCAGAGAAAGGGCCACACCTTATACCCCGAAGCCCCCTCACCAGCCCCCAAGACGCAGTGGCCACAGCCCGCCCACAAGGCCTGGACTCCCAGGCAGGTTCACACTGCGGAGAGCAGGCTCAATCAAGAAAGGACTGTGTGACCCACTCTACAGTAAAGATATCACAGTCCCAAAAATGTTTTTAATTGCAACACTTTAAGGAAAACTCTAAAACATTAGTTCATATCCAGAAGTTCATCCCCCAATGCCTGCAAGATAAGGCTTTTCTATTCTCCAACGATCAAAATAAATGCTTAAAAATCCTTTTTTATGATACAGCTTAATAGTATAGGAAAGCTCAGGAAAACCAAACCAAACCAAAAGCCTCTGTGCGATCAGGAGCTTTCTCATTTTTGCAGCATAAGAGAAAACTATCATAAAAAGTGCACTGAATTTTGGTGAAATTTTGGGTCTACCATTCACAGGTGAATGAAAAAAGGGATACAGAAGCAAGAAAATGAGCTATTAGAAACTATGGAATTATGAAAATGTGGAATTATAAAAAATAGTGATGTTGCCGTATTTTGCGATAATCATATATATTTACAACAACCAGCAGCAGAGACTGGAATTTGCCACAAGAGTTCACACCCAGAACACACCAGATTATTCGGCCGGGTCTGCTAGGACAGGCACACGTCCCTCACCTGACCACAGGCGGCCTGCGCCACACTCACGGTGCCCTGAGCCAAGCTGGGCCCACGACCATGTCGCTGGATGGCTCCAAAGTGGTGGCCTGCGGGCCAGTTCTGAAAGCGTTTACACCACAAAGATCATGTTCAGGGTCCCGGCCTCTGGAGTGGAAGGAACGAGAGGGCCCCAAGGCTCGGGTCGTGGTGCTCAGAGAAGGTTGGCGGGGTACGACGGGGGACACGCCTGGGGCACCCTGCCCGAGGCAAGCGGCACCAGAGCACCCGGCCCTCCTCACCTGCCGCCACCATTCCCCACTGCCTCCTGTCGGTCAGGCTTCAGCTGCCCAGCCCGGACCAGCTGGATATGGCCGTGCAAGGAAGTGAGCAGAGGCCGGAGACACGAGGAGGCTGAGCCCAAACCCGGTCCTCAGAGAATGGTGCAGAGACGGAGACAAGAGAGAGCTCCGTGTGCCTGAGCTCACACCCTCTAAGGGCACCATGACCACTCTGCTTTAAAAAACTGCTTCTAGCCGGCGTGGTGGTGCATGCCTGTAGTCCCAGCACAAGGGAGCTTGAGGCAGGAAGATGAGAAGTTTAGGTCCAGCCTGGACTACTTAGCAAATTAGCAAAACCTTGACTATAAACAAACGAATAAATACGTACATACATACATACACATAGAGGCCAAGTGCTGAGGTCCTGGGTTCAATCCTCAGTACAAACACAAAAAACCAACACCTGTTCTAAGGAGTACCAATCCCACTGTCAACACTACCACCGTGACAGGCGAAGCGTCTGATTCTCCATAAACTCCCACTGCCACGGAACGCACGGGACACAGGAGGGCAGGGTCTCATGAGTTGCTAAATCGCCCAGGCTGACCTCCAACTTGCAGCCCCCTGCCTCAGCCTGCCCAGCTCTGGGATCACAGCTGTGAGCTCCCTCGTCCAACTACAGCCCCTTTAAAAGAAAGGAAAAGGTTCTCGGTGGCAACATCCTCTGAAGCTTTACTTCACTCTGCTTTGCTTTAAGAAGGACACAGTGCAGCGTACAGGTGACAGATGGGGGAACTAGCAGTGAGGCCTCCGTTTTACTTGGCCACTAATTCAGGAAAAATTCAAGTGCACACACACAGTTTTTCACAGACAGAAAAAATGGCAATCCCATAACACCAACCGGACCACAGGTGAGGCAACTTCTGAAGAAAGTAAATGCTACCTGGGTCTTCTGCAAAGAGACATCTCACAAAATATATCAGAGGTTAAGTACACGGTAGAGGCTGGATGTGGCGGTGCACACCTGTAATCCCAGCACTTGGGAGGCCCAGGCAGGAGGATCGCTGAGAGTTGAAGGCCAGCCGGGGCTACATATGAGTTCAAGGCCAGCCTGAACTATATAGTGAGACCCTGCCTCAGGGAAAAAAAAAGCACACTGTGGAAACTCCACAAGGCCTCAGCTTACGCCTCTGTCCTCAGCTGTGTGGGCTGCGCTGGGCTGTGGGCATGGCCTGTGGCCCACATCTGCATCTGTCTTAGTCCTGCCCCTCCTTTCCTCCCTGGTTGCTCCCTGTCACAAAGACATAGCCAGCGGCAAGATGCTGCTTCAAAGGACAGAGACAGTGTGCAGGGCAGCACCAGATCCCTCACCTAGGCCCGCTCTTCCACAACAGAGGGTGAGAGAGCAGGCCCAAAACTTGGGAAAGGAGACCGGTGCCCCAACACACAGGGCTGAGGAAGCCGCATCATCACCTGGCCTCGGCTATGAGGCCTAGCATGTCAGATCCAACCCCACACCTTCCGCGCTCTGCAGGACCCCGGGGTGCTGGGCCACAGCATCCTTCCCTGTGCCGATCGACCATGAATAAAGAGGAACCCAGAGCTAAGGGAAACCTCTTTCTCCTTCAGTCAAAGGGGAAGAGGTGGGAGGAGGAGGCAAAATCGTAGTCAGCACAGTGAACATTTTAGAGCATTTTATAGTCAGCAAACAGTAGCCTGAAGCTTGGCAGAGAGCAAGTGCTTTGGGATCAGGCACCCTGTGGGTCTCTGGGCCAAGTGTCTTGGCTAATCATTTGCTCATTCACGAACTCAACAAGTGTCTACAGGAGATTCATTCTTGATCCGACAGTTAGATCGGTCAGATCATATCTGAGTGAGCTGGATTCCTGGAAGTCAGCCCACACTACTCTCTTCCTGGGGAACACGGCCTGGAAGCACGAGCCGCTGCTGTCTGAGCAGAGAGCTGCCAGGCGAAGGGTGCTGCGGCCACACACACTCCGCTCTGACTCGAGGCCACAGCTAAGAGCTGGGTTGTAAAGCTTTGAGGGAACAAGTCTATAAATCAAACATCTTCTTTATAAACTCAGATCCTACAGTCAATAACTGCATTGGGAAGGGGGTTGAATTGTCTAACACATCCATCTAACTGAGCAACAAAGAAAGGCTGCAGACCCGTAAATCTTCTTTCTCTTTCTGAAAAAACAGGCGCCAGGGACTCGAGCAGGTGGGAAGCCTGCCAAGTCCCACCCTCAAGTGCGCAGGTTGGCGTGGTGGTCGGCACAGAGCCAGCCCCAACCCTGCCCAAATGGGGTCCTCTTTAAGTGGGGTGAACAAGTAGGTCGTGGGGCCAACGAGTAGGTCGTGGGGCCGAACCAGTCCAGGGGATGCTCAGTCTGCAGTTTTGAGCTCCACAGGGTGCCATTCCCTTCATTTTTCAATCAGTTTACACAATTATGATTTAGGGAGATGGAAAAACTAGTAGAATTTGGGGCCTGGCGAAATCACAACTTAATTTTTATTTAAAAATGCACTGGTACAATGGCATTAACAATGTCTTTGCTTATTTTTTTCAACAAATATTTAGTCAAGGACTACAAAGGGTAGAGAAATGAGCTAAGTGCTAGGGATAGACAGGAAGAAGAGAAGGCCTTGTTCCCAATGAACATGAAATTAATGGGGAAGCAATGTTGGGAACAACTAATATCGCACCTAATTACCTCACTGACGCATGGACATCATGGTGTGGGGGGGGTCTGTTTCTCTTCTCTAATACTCCCAGCTCAAATCTAGATCACTGAAGAATGCGAGCCGTTTGGAAAGCTCGCCTCGGGATATGCACAGTGACTCTGCCTCCTGGAAGCCGCCCCACCCGGTGTTATGAGATGTTTTGCCCTGGAGCACACATAGCTCACTGAGAAGGCGCCGCCGGACCAAAGGGAAGTATGCGACCTTCTGCGAGGCAAATCTGCACTTGGATCCAGTAGGGCTCTCAACAAATCACTGACCCCCACAGCCCTCTGTGTCCACAAGGTTATGTGGGGACAGCACTGGCTGCACTGCTGAGCTGACATAGTGTAGGACCTCACCGCAGCACAGGGCAGCCCTGCACACACTGCAGCCACCTCCGGCCTCATCGCCATTGTCAGCCACACTGCAGCGAGAACATCAAGCAACAGAGCTCCTGCAAATACGCACTAATAAAAATTAAAAGTTGAAAAAAAAATAGAAAAAGAAACCAAGTGTGATCTCATGGCAGCACTGATAATCCCAGCATTTGCTCAGACCCAGGCACCAGAGAAGTGGGTGCGCTGTCAGGGATCTGCTGCTTCAACCTTCCTCTTCCCCAGCCCAGGAAACTGATGTCCCCGAGCAGTAAGCAGGCAGACCCTAGAGGCAAGGACAGAACAGCAAACCACCATGACACATGATGTAGCAAGGATAACTTTCTTTGAAATGTAGCCAGTCTGTCAAGAGCAAAGGCAAAATGTTTGTTCTGTTTGAGAAATCCTTGCTAGCACCCGTCATTTCCCATGCACCCATCAAGAAAGAGGACCCTATATTTGAAAGGGAAGCCGGATGTGAACACCAGCCACACAGAGAAAGCCAAACGCTAACAAAACCAACTGTTCGCCCATGGATGCCAGTTAAAACCCTGCCATTCCCAGTTTTATTACCCAGCTTACCGCTGATCCTTTCACCAGACTGTCTTTTCCTGCAAACGCACACAAGAAGGTCCCATAAGGAGTCCTTGTCAAAATGAAACTTTCAAAATGATGCAGGAACATGCATGGCCTGCTCTTACTGCACCATTCTTCCAGGAGGACTAGATTAACCATCTGCTGCATCCCCTCAATGGGACAGAAAAGGCTGGAACACATGCATGCCTCTATGTGTACATATGTGTACATGTGGAACATGCATAAAAATTATTCAAGACAATTTTAATCATTTTAACTCCAGAACATCCTCAGGTACGTATGGAACCTCTTTATTTTGGGGTGCAATGCATTATCTAGTCGATCCTTGAAACATTTCCACTTTGAAGCTAGAGCTACTAAAAGCACACTGTGGATAACTTGCACATCTTTGCAGAAAATCCAAGAGGTACTTCCAGTAAAACTCCTGGATGAAGAATGAATCATAGTAAGGTTGCAGAACACTAAGTTAAGTTCAAAGTCACTTTCCAATAAACTAGCAATGGATAGTGGAATCAGACACTGAAAACCAACCCACTGCTATTTATATTAGAACCATGAATGATGAAATATTTAGGTATAAGGAGAACCCCAAGAGTCTTATGAAAGAAACGAAAGAAGCAGTAAATGGAGAGGTATCCCATGTTCATGGACAGGAAAACTCAATGGTGTCAAGATGTCGATTCTTCCCCAGTTGATCTACAGATTCAATGCAATCCCAATCAAAATCCCAGAAAACTATTTTGTACATATCAACAAACCAAATCTAAAGAGTATATACTGAGGCAAACCACCCAGAAAGATCAACACATTATCAAAAGAGATTGAAAAAAAAAACTGTATGACCGAAACTACTCAGTGGTAAGATTTAAAGCAATGGCAGTCGAGACAGTGTGGGGTGAGGAAGAGAACAACAGATCAGTAGAACAGACGAAAGAGCCCACATAAACACAGTAAAATGAGTGTTGACAAAGAGCTGATATGATGGAGCAAGGATAGTCTTTTGGAACAAGTGGATAACCACGTAAAACAAATAAATCAAGATGGGTACCTGACACTATTCACAAAATTAACTCGAAGTGGGTCACAGACTGACATGTAAACTATGAAACTATAAAGTTCTTGGAATACAGCAGAAGGAAATCTAGATGACCTTGGGTTTGGTGAGGACTTTTTAGAAATGACATCAAAGATGTGATCCATGAAAGAAAGAAGTTTTCTGCCCTACAAGAGACACTGAAAGGAATAAAAAGAACAGCTCTTGATCGGAAACAGATATTCGCAAAAGAATATGTGATGAAGGAGCAGAGGGTAAATGGGGCCTCCACCTTCTACTGAATTCTGCTGTGAATCTAAAATTGTTCTAAAAACTGCAATCCATTTCTCAAAACACTGTGTATGTGTGACCCCAGGTTGTGAAACACTGAGTCGGAGCTGAGGAGAACATCTGCGCAATGTTTTATTGGTGACTCACAGAGTTTGTCCTCTTCTTTCCAGCACCCTGACCCAGTAAATTAGCACAGATGTTGATGAGCCTCCCGTTGGGCCCCAGGGACGGAGTCCTGGCCTTCCAGGCTGATCCCCATCTTACCGCCAAACACCCCCCCACACCGCCCCATCTGCCAAGGTTCTACCACACTCACAGCATTTTTTACATAAGCTTTTTTTTTTCAAAATGCTAAGTACAGATCCTTCACTTCGTGAGCGTGATGATCGGGTTTTCATGCTTACACATGATATGTGCCTCCCACAATCCTTGTTACAACGTCGGCACATTACCCCTCTGAGGTTAAAAAAAAAAAATGCTAAGTGCAAAATAACTCCAAGTATCTAGACAACAACTAATTTCTCACTATCGATTACTAGAGATTCTATTAGGTATGTGAATGTTCTGATTGTCTACAAATTGATGCTTGAAAATATCTAATAACCTACTGGGAATTCCACACCAACCCATCAGAGCAGACGCAGACCACAAAGATCCAATTCTCCTGCCCCTGGGTTGCAACCCGATTCTGCACACATGGTATGAACGCAGCACGGTACGAACTCTGAAATCTGAAGACCCCCATGCGTTCAGTTTGGAAAAGGGTTTGCGAGCTGAGGGCATGAGGATGGAATTCAGCTGACCCATGTGCTCTGGCCCACTTCGTACTCTAGAACTTCTTGAGTGAATATTCTAGACTTGAAACTCTACGCTTCTAATCTTTCTAGATTTTTTTAATGGGCTGGGGCATAGCTCTGTGGTAGAACCTTGCCGGGTAATGCTGCAGGCCCTGAGTTGTACCCCCAGCACTGCAAAAGAAAAAAAAAGCACCCCCCTGCCCCGGCACCGGGGCTGAAACACGGCTCTGGCCCGAAGCCAGCTGCTGCTATTAACTACCTGTCTAAGTTAGCAGACATCTGGACTCCAGACTAGATAGTGTGCAATGTGCAAAGAGTTAAGCCATCGAATTTGCATTTGATAAATTCCAGCATCCAATAAATTTAACCCGTCGACTGGAATGTTCTTCAGGAGCTGGCTTCCAGGGTATCCGAGCATCCCTGAAGCACTTACAGGTGGATGTTCCTGGATTTGCCATGGAAAATCGAGTCCTTTGGACCAGTCGCTTCGGTAAAGCATCACACCAACACACCGTCTGAGACGGGCTTCTGACACAAACTCTTCTGGGCTCTGTCATTCTTTATTTCCTCTAATCTGCCTTTCCCTTAAATCTCCTATCATGACTCATCTGCTCTGAAAATCTCTTTATCACAGTTTTCAGAGTCCCAGCTACCAGCACCTCTCAGCATCTCCTCCTGGGCTGTGCACTGGGGACCCGCCAGCCACCTCCTGTCTGGGCTGTGCCCTCTGACCTCTGGAACAAGACAGCTCCTTCCGGTTCCAGAAGATTCGTCTGTCCCCACCCAGCCATCCCTGGGACAGATTTTGCCCTCTCTCCTGTTCACTTAACCAACCCTGTGCCTTGAGCGAGTGAAAGTTCACTCTCCCTTCCCCTACCAATTTTATTTTCCTTAGATTTCTCAATATCTATTTGGCTTCCTTGTCCCTTAATTCTCATATCATCTTTTACAGTTATTGAGCAATTCATTCTAGGAGTGCTGTATTGGGTGGAAATTTTTAATTCTTTCATACATACTCCTGCCTTTTCTGCCTTTTAAAATTATTACAAAAGGAACTCTAGTTTTCCCATTTCCTGCCCGTTTCGCTGAAAAGTGTATCTGCTGATGAATTTTAAATATTCCCAGGAATTCAGAAGAACTTACCAAATGAGTTTCATCAGGGCCACTTACAGTCATGGTGGCTGAATACACATAATGGCATGATGAAGAATAAATTTATATCGTCAGAACACAGTGTTTGTTGACAGTGCCTACATTTAACAGGACTTTCATGTCCTCCCCACTTTCCTTCCAATTCCATTTTCCACTTAGCCTTTTCCAGAATTTAGTCACAGAATTTTCATGAGCCCAGCTGAAGTTCCAGTTCCCTTTGCATTCTCTCATCCCTCCTCCCTTCCCGTTCGTACCACTGTGCTTTATTCTTCCGGCCTGGTTCTGGAAATATCTCAGTATCTGTCCACATTTTGAAAGCATTATTCTTTATACAATGTTCTAGAGTCTCTGAAGTAGTTTATAAAAGTACTCTCCAGATTGATATTTAGGTATGACCTCTTTCTTTCCATCCATCCTTCATTCCTTCCCCCCTTCTTCTTTTCCTTTTTCTTTCCATCCAACACATATCTACAAAGTACTATGTACCAACTCCAAAGCCTTTTGAAAGGTGTTTGCCACCCAAAAAATACCCCTTTTCTGCCCATGGTAAATGTTCAGTGAACGTGCTTCTCACTGGTACCATAACTGCTTTCTCCATGCCACTTCCTTCCCTTCATTTACTCTGTATTTTTGGGACGGTCCAGGCTGCATCTCCCAGGCAGGGGACAGGGGTGCCACCCACGGAAACGCTGTGCCTTCGCAATCTGCCCATCACCACTGGCTGCATCACGTTCAGCATCTCAGAGGAATCTCACCCCTTCTTTCCAGCTTTTCAAAGCAAAGGTCACATGTTGCCCTCACAAAGACCTTCATAAGTACAGGAGGGTGATGAAGCCTACACGGCTGACCTCGCCCTGCCCACAGTGACTGCCGGGCTGCGTCCCCATTCCTCCACCCTGCTCTGAACATACATGGTCTGCTGCCGCTTGTCTGGCATCAAGACAAAGGTCTCACTAGCTGCTCCGATGATGAGAACGTTCCAAAGAACTTGTTTCAAATCTTAAAATCACATAGCCATCCCTTTTGTATCAGGAAGGAAATTTTTCTTTTACCAATGTACAAATTATACATTTTACTTCTCACATGGTTATTTTAGTTTCCAAATTCCATTCCCCTTAATTTTCCTTTCCTATGGTATCAGAAATTATTTTTGTTTTCCTCTAGTTTTCTTTCTTTCCTTTTCTTTTACTATCATCCAACTTTGACCTTTAAAAGTCTCCCTCCCACTGGAAGCTTCAGTCTATACTGATTACTATGTCTTGTGCCCAATCCCCTTCTCTTTTGGCACTTTGGGAACAACAAACACATCGATTTTCATCATCACTCTCGGTGGGTTGGCCCACTTTTCTCTTTTCGTCCTGTCCTTATTTTCCCCAAATAGCTCCACTGTGTCCTCACATAAAGTGCTTTACAGCGCCCTTGTCACTCCAATTCCATAGGAAGTTTTCAAATTAGGCCGCAAGTGTCCTCAAGAGACCCACTGTTTTAAATGTTGCTAAATACTTCGCTTTATATATATTTTGGATTTTACCTAATCAATCTTTTCTCATACACACTAATGCCCCCTTTTCTAACAAAGCCTTGTCTTCCCATATATCTGTATATATTTGCTTCTTACGACACGTGTCAACAGCCATCGGTCCCCCTCCAAGGTAAGATGGCCTTGCCACACTCTACACCCTCTCGGTGAGTTCTCGGTACCCCTCCCCCAACCAGTGCGGCCTCATTCTCTGAATTCCTAAAACACTCAGGCTGGAACGTCATGACATCATTGAAATCGCTGGTGTAGCCACACAGGTCCCAAACCACGTGACACTGATTTGCATTTAGTTCTTCACTTCCCGAACCTGGGCTAGATGCCTTCCGTCTTCCTCCTCAGGGCTCCAAGGACCACACACACCCTCAGGTTCTAGTAGGAAATGGAGAGATGCCAAATGTGTACCACACATGTCTGTGCTTGCAGGGCAACACTTTCTGGCATCAACACCGGCCACCCAGAAGCACTGAACGTGATCTCCCAGCAGCTTCCCAATCCCCACGACGTCACGTTTTTTAATTCCGATCCTGCTGTTTCACTCTCTGTCCAGGGCCCACCTCACAGCACCTTGCTGCCTCCCACACCACCCACCGTCCGTGATTCTCCCCCACAGGCTGGCCTGTCTCAGGGCCTGACGTCCAGAGGGCTGGCTGCTCCCTGTCACTGGCCACCACCCTCCAGGGTCCCCGAAGAGCACCTCACCACACCTACCTCACCTCTGCAAATGCCAACGCATGCACTCAATTCTCCCTGATTCTCCCTTTCTGGAGTCTCCTCCTGTCTTTCTCTTTCTTATTAATGCTTTGTTTGGCAATGTTCCCTTTTAATCTGGAGCTCACTTTTATTTCTAAATCTACTACTAAATGGTGAAATTTGACAGGAATAAAAAACACTGTGTTTTTTAAAGTTAGCTTTTAAAAGAACAGAAATATCATGATTTAATTTGGTCAGTGAACCGACAGAAGGCAACTGACTGTCCTTCGCTGGTGACATGTTTATCACACCCGCAGCACCCAGTGCCCAGATTTCAGACACAACAAAAATGCACACTCGGTGCCCACTCGCTAGCGATGGCCAACTGCAAAGCTCCGTGCAAAGGTCAGGAGTGAAATGCCGCGCGGAGTTCCCTCCAAATCTTAAAATAAAAGTCACATTCCATACTTCATAATTCTCATGAACACATCACAAAGTCGCCATTATGCCCTGAGAATGAAAACAATTCCATGCTGTACTGCAGGGGAAAGTATTCTAAAAACGAATTATGTAGACTCTTCGAGATCTTCCTGCAACATGACTGTGCTTTGGCTCAGTGGCGCTGCGTGGCCTGGTATCTGTGTGTCGCACCTCTGGGGACGCAGACACGTCCCACATCCCTCTGCAGTCAGATCAGTGCTCGGGTTTCCAAAAGCAGGAGCTGCTGAAGGCCCTCTGCAGTCACCTGGTAACCCTGCATCTCAGGAATCATGTTGGTAATTCACAAACACGAGTCTGCAGGTGAGTGTTTTTTCTTTTAAAGATTCCACCCAACAGTTGGCACACCCTTTGTCTTAATAAATTCACTTTATAGGATAGATCCAAAATCCCCCTTAAAGTGTCTTTCTTTCCTTTTCCACACACACGTGTTCAATGTGTGTGTCTACCTAGAATTACTACACTTTGCCTTCGAAGGCACCCCATTCTACTGGATCAGTAAAGACGGGCTTTTCCTCCTACCCCACCCATATGTCCCATCTTTAAGCCATTTGCAGGCTAAAACAACTCTACAGCTCTCTACTTTTCCAGTAAACAGAACATCTCCAGCCAGCAACCCTGGCAGCCTCCTGGACGCCACTAGTTGGGCCCAACGGCCAGGCCTGCGAAGTGCTCCCTCCGGGGTCCTCCTGGGGAACAGCTGCAAGACCAGCATTGTTTGGTGATGACGAGACTTCAGGGAGGGTAACTCCTGTCCCCCACGGCTAGAGCTTCGATCTCCCAAAACGAAATGTGAGAAACAGAAATCCTACGTGTTGGAATCACAGTGCCGGCCACCTGACTACTTGGGCAAATCCCAGCGTTCTTGAGCATGATGACGGCTCCCCACAAACCTCAATGTCTGGAACAAACAGCTACTCCCAGCCAAGGACTTCCACGCAATGAAGGCCTCCTCCCCAGGGTCCAGCGGTCCACCATCCCTGAGGAGCCCAGTCCTCCTCGGGCAGGCCAACAACTCCAACCCACCTGGTGACACCGCCCTGCACGCGGCCAGCACAGAAGCTCTGCCTCTCCCAAGCCCCATCCCTGTAGCCTCTCCTGGCCTGCAGCCACCTACAGGCCATGTGCACCTGAAACCCAAGAGTCTCCTTCAACGATGTCTCCAGCCATGTCCCTGCCTGACTACACAGCGCACAGCATTCATCAAAGGTCTCGGTCAAGGATGGTTCTTGGTGACACCAATGGCACTCGGTTTCCAGTGCACTAAACTGCACTTCGACCTATCTCTCCCCTAGCTCTTCCCTCCACGCTGGACAGACAGCATGGGACAAGTGACATTATGGCAATGGTGGCGTCACGTGGCCATGGAGTTTGAATTCTATCTGGGGAAATCTTCGTGATTCTGTTCTGTCATCAACAAAATAGAAGTAAGAGTACCCGCCTCGGTCTGGCACTTCACAGCTTGTGGGTGACCTCGTAGAGCACGAATAGTGACCTGGCGGTGACTCTTGAGTAGTGCCACCTTCCAACCCTCACCACATCTCCTCATGCATCTCCCTTCCTGCCAGGCATCCCTGGCAAGTCACCCTGTCCTTACTTCCGATGCCAATGGTGACAGGTTTCACGTCAAACATCAATTCCCAGCCGTCCCAGGGGACTGCCGGAGCGCTGAACTGGGGAGCCTTGAGACAGAGTGCTCTGCTGTGGCTGCAGGTCCGCACAGCTCTGGCCACCACTTCCCCGGGTATGGGGACTGCAGCATGACTCAGGGGCCAGAGTACACAGAGACCCTGACATGACCACCCAGCCCGACACGATCCCCCAGCTCGGGGCCACACCCGAGGGCTCCTGGACTGCACGCCTGCCAAAAGCAAGAGCAGTGCGTGCACCCAGTCCCTGGACCTGCTTGGGGCACCCGCCTTGGCCTCCGGGGACCACTGTGAGTCCTGCGGGTGCTCAGAGCTTTCTGCCGAACGCTTCCCCTGGGAACGTGGCCGGCCGGCAGAGCTGACTCTAGGGAAGCGAGATTCCTAGAGATGTTCTTCTCTTGGGGGATCAGGACATGGCCCATCTCCCATCTTCCCACAGCAGTCCACATTTCAGATCCATCCCGGCTTAGGGCAAAGGTCCTGGCACAAAGACTGGAGTTCTTTTTCGGTAGTTAAACATCGTGGGGCTGCTCTCTGTCTGAACCTTGACTGGGACATGCTACCGCACAGAGGAGACAGTGGCTGACGAGGAGTCGCACCACTCTGTCACCCTAGAGTACCACACAGCCAGGAAGGAGCCACCAAGTTGGAGGTTTCAGAGAAAGAGAAATGGGAGGGAACAAAGAATGATGCAGACCGTCAGATTTTATGGCAAGATAGTTTTTACATAGTACTTTTGCTTTTTGATGCTTAATAAAATTGGCTAATTAGCAAAAAAAAGAGAAATACATTAATGCTTGTGCGGGCACCACACACACATGCACACACACACTCAGACACTCACATCCACGCTGCATACACACTCACCTGTGCACACACCGTGTGCACCTTTCCCACACCACCCTCATGACCCTGAAGGCAATGGTCAAATGTGGGCAAGATGGCACAGGGAGGGCCCTTCTGCCAGGACAACAGTGCCCTGTGTCAGCCACAGCTTTGGGCAAGTGGCGTCGCAAACCATCGGCACCAAGGGGCCCAAGTGTCACAGGGGTGCCGCCCACGACCTCAGGAAGCATGTTCCACGCAAAGAGCAGAGTTCTGGAAATACATCCTCCCTGAGTGCCAGGTCGTCTCTCCAGGGGCTCTGGGTCTTCCCAAGCAGGGGCGGGGTACAGGGCCACAGCCTGTGTCTCCCACCCAGTTCGTCCCCAAGACGCCAAGCCCATTGCTCAGCTGCAGCTGCCAGGTACACACAGAGCACAGACTTTGACTCCAGACACGGTGGGCCCGCCCGGCGGAGGTGCCCCCCACTGGCCCTCAGGGGCCCTCCCTCGGCATCTCTCTGAAGTAAACACCTGTCACAACAAAGGTGAGGGAGGAAAGCCGAAACTCTGGAACTCCGGAGCCCATAAGCCACAGCTATGTCTCCAAGACCTGACTAACATGATCCCTGCAGCCTCCAGATTCCACGGAACGACTTCGGGGCTGGGCGCAAACCCGACAGCCACATACAGCTCGGGAGCGGCAGGGTCTTTGGGTTTAATGTCTTGAAAAGTCAACAGGATACCCCAGTATTAGTCTCCAGGCCCTGAAGGAACAGAAAAATCGAACTACGCCCTTCGAGCCATCTTCATCACCAGTTTTTGTGCGACACACACGGGAGGTGGCACAGCGTAAGTGAGCCTGTTTCCTGCACAGATGTGGCCTGGTCTTGCTGCGATCCGCTCAGCTGGCAGCAGTCAAGGGCTCCCTTAGCTGCTTTTGCACAGTGAAGGCCTGAGGAAGGGGCAGGAGGACGCAGCTCTGTCCTCCTCTTGGTAGCAACACAGCTCTGAGTGGGCTTCTCGGCATCCGGGTACGTGGGGCAACGGGGCGCAAATGACAGTCCCCTCAACAGCTGGAAGGACCATACCCACACTTGCTGCCTACTGCCTCCTCTCCCAGCGAACTCCACTGCCAGCTGCTGCACTGTGGCTGGGAAGAGCAGCCAGCGAGGACCTGGTCCCCCCAGTCCCGCCCCAAGGACAGGACGCTCACTCCTCAGAGTGACGCACAACCCGGCGATGGCCACATGCCTGGGCTGCGGCTGTCAGGAGAGAGCCCTTCTGAGAGACATTTGGATCTTTTCATGTTTAAAACTTAAGGACAAACATCCATGTTCCAACATGAGTTATTTTCAAAATTAAAGACTGGGACACAGGCCAAAATTGCTTTTATTAAAATGTTGAGCCAGGCACAGCGGCGCAAGCCTAGAATCCCAGCACCAAGAGAGGCTGAGGCAGGAGGATCAAAAGTTCAAGTTCTGCCTGTGCAACTTAGCAGGGCCCTGTCTCAAAAAATTTAAATAAAGGGGAAGAGGGGCACTGGGGGTACAGATCCCCTGGGTTTGATTTCCCAGTCAAAGAAAACAAACCAAACAAACAAAACAAAACAAAAAAAACACTGAAGCTAACTGGAGTAGATTTTGACATAAAAGCATGTGTTCTGCATACAAGGCCCTCCCACAGGGCTGGGCTCCCAGATCCTTGGATCCTCAGTCCTGGCCTCTGCCCCTCACACGTGGATGAAAGGAGCACTGGATAAGGGCACATCCTCAGCCGAGGAAATCCTACTTCTGACACTAAAGGCTAAGGAGCCTCACCCGAAGTGCTTGGGCCAGAAATGTTTCAAAAGTCAGCTGGGCTGGGATGCAAGGGGCAGGAGGATCTAGGCACTGGGGTGCAGACGGGAGCTGGCTCCCCAGAGCCGCCAAGGCTGGCCAGACCACTCTCAAGCCACACAGGTGGGCAGCCAGGCCCAGGCAGACACCAAAGCCACCAGCGCTGTCCTCTGTGGCTCTGCCCGAGGATGCCGGCTGCCCTCTGCGATTCCCACCAGTTCTCTGCAAAGGGGGTGTCACACAGAGCCACTTCTGGGAAGAGGCCACCTGGCATTGTGCAATGGGGCCTCGAAGCTCTTCTGCAAGGTGAGCTTGGAAACAACACGAAACTCCAGAAAATTCAGGAGTGGCGTTTAGAAAACTTCGGGCAAAGGAGGAGCAAGGGAGCTACAGAGCTGTCAGCCTGCATCTTTGCTCACCACAGCCACCCACCAAGGGGCATCAGAGGGTGTCGGGCACCAGCGAGCACCCAGGGCCAAGTGGCCGAGGCACAGGCAGGGCGCATGAGACAGCCTCCTTCCTGTGCCCCAAATCAAGGGAAAGGACACCCCCATCTGCTTCCCCAATAGGACCAGAATTCCGAGGGCCTCCTGTGACATCTCAGCTGAGAGTCAGACCACATGCGGGCCCCACCCCAAAGCGCAAGGCCAGCCACATCTGATATCTCCCTAGACTGCTACTCACGGCTGCAAATGTAAATAGCCCCAACTCCAAGTCTACACCACTGCCAGTCCTATTAATACCTTGTCTTTGTGAGGTTCCCAGTTTCTTCTCCGAAGGAACGCTCCACCCGAACCAGGGCTTGGTTTTCCATCGGACCAAGGAACAAAACCAAGCAAGCTTGCATTCAGGCTCTTTTAATGCTCCTTAAACCCTTCTCTGGAGGTCAGATGGCTGGACAGCAGTGCAGTCAAGTGGGCAGCAAGCTGGCCTTGCAGCAAAACCCAGAGCGAAGACTGTGCACCTCGAGCGCCCTGTGCCAGGGCAGCCTCGCCAGGACGGACCGGCTGGAGCTCAAGGCCAGAAGGTGGAAAACTTACCACACATCCACCTTGGGGGGCTTTAGAGCTGTGTACCAGCAGGAAGCTCACACAGAACCCACACGGACCTTCCCTGAGTTCCCTGTGAGGGACCACGGGAGGATCCCAACCCCACAACTTCGTGCAGGAAGGCAAAGCGTCTCCACCCAGAAAAGAGCAGCCTTGAGCCGCGATGAGACTTCAAACTCACATCTGTTCGTGCAGCCAAAATAATGAGCATTAATTCACCTTGACAATCTGAAGTTCCACGAGCCAGGCGGGGCCACGACCCGCCCTCTCTGAGCTCCTGTCCCCTCCAGGGACCCTCCCAGCCACCTTCCCTGGGTGCCAGGCTCCTGCACACTGCAGGTCTCCTGTCAGTGATGTCAGAGTCTGCTGTGTTTCCTCACCAAGGAGGATGGACAGAGTACTCCGCTTGTGGAACTCATGGGCACTCAAGCCACGCTGGAGGTCACACTGCAAATTACACAGCTGTGTTAGAGGCCACAGTAGCACAGCGAACAGGCTCGGGCATCTTCAGGGCCAAATAGTAACATCTCTGGGCCCACCTGTGGCTGTCCAGGAGTCCAAGCTCCCGGCAGTCACTGCCCAGGGCCACACCCCTTCCTCCACCTTCCACGGGAGAACTTGCCTCCCGAGGTGGATGAGACAGTCGTTCTCTGTCCACGTCCTCAAGGGGGATGAGTGAGGTGGCTTTAAGGTCCTAGAAAAGTGAGAGAAGAGGTCTGAAGCTGAAAAGCAGAGTGGGGAGGGGACAGGCCAGTGGGACATGAGCAGCGGGCTCTGGTCTCTGCTGGAAGGTGAGGTGGCATTTTTCCAAACACAAGAGTCCTGTTTCATTGGCACTAACTTTTACACACTGCTGTATACGTTATGCGATTTTTCTTCTCCAGTAGAGCCTGGTTCAAAGCTCTTTAAAGTTTATTTCTCCAGTCGTGAGGTAAGTGTGAAGGCCCTCAGCCTCACACACACACATGCCAGCCGGGCCTCGGAGGGAGTAGGGTTTGGGACTTTGATTTCCAGGCTCCGGGGAGGGGACAAGCTGTGTAGATTTAGCATCGAGGTGCCACAGCACCGTTTAGAGCTGACGTCCAAGGCTCCGCTTCCTCAGGATCTCCCTCCTCTTCGGCACACTTGATGCCTTGTGGTCTCCCAGAGAAGCTGCTCCTCCGCAGGACCCACCCTCCCATGGCAGTGGCTCGTGGGGACCCGACCCATCCACACCCCAAACACCCCGCCCTTCCTACCATCTTGGGACTGACTGGGTTGGTGACACGGGCGCCTCACTAGTGCCCTTGACCACAGGTGCTTAGGGAAGAGTGAAGTGGGGCCACAGGGCGGGGAAAGGCGCCGCAGGGACCAAGCTCCGGCTGCAGGCAGGGGCTGTGCGGGACGGTCCGTGCCCAGCTGGCCTGCAGTAGGTAAACCAAGGCAGGGACCCCCCACTGGCCTCCTTTTGGGGACAAAGATGACTCCTGGCCACCACCTGGAGCCCACAGGCCCTGCCATCCGCAAGGCGCTCTGCCCACGGCCTCGAGCTTTCTCTGCAGACCTGGCTACCCAAGTGGTGCTCCAGATAAAGCCCTCCAGCCCGAGCAGCTTTAAGTTTAAACCAAATTCTTCCACAAGTCAGATGTGTCCTTTCGTCGCCTCAGCATCCCTCAGCACCAAAGTGCTTGCTTCCTCCCAGCAATGCGGGGTGGACTTGGTGGGAGGCGCACCATGTAGTCTGCACTCAGCCTACTGCCTGTGCAGCTCGCCGGCAACACCAGGATGCCGTGGGGCGTGTGCAGTGCTGTCCTCGGTCCTCCACCAAGGAAACAGGCAAAACAGCCACAGGGCCGAGATGCCCACACCGCCTTCTCACCTCAATGGCCTCTGAGGCGCGGAGGGACACAGCCTGCAGCCCACGTGCAGGATGCCAGCCGATAGTGCACACGTGTGCCACTGCGCACGCCCCACACGCGCCTGTCCTCCTCGGAGCCTCTCTTGGGCCCGGACAGTTCTGCAGTAGATTCCTCTCTCTCCTCCTACCTCAGAGGCTCTGTACTGGACTCTTAAGAGAATCACAGAGTTCTGCCATCAGCAAACTAATGAATCTGACATTTATCTCTAAACTTCAGCTTTCCAGCATAGCCTTGGCCATCACTTGGTCAATCAACAGACCATGACCCAGCAGGCACCCATTCCACACAGTGACGCCCTACAAGGTGCTGAAAACTGAAGGGCAGAGAGAGAAACTGAAGTACTGTGGGAAAACACAGTTTGGGCACAGACAAAGGTCACCAGAGTACCAGGAACAAGAGATAAGGCCCACATATCTGGACAGCGCGGTCCACGCCACCAAGCCCGCTCCCCCACCAGTGACCCGCATCCGGGCAGAGCCAGGCCTGCTGCGCTCCAGCACTGCCGAGTCTAGCCCGGCTGCGGCCCGTGAGGCCATTTCAGCAGCTCTCACTGCAGACATCTGCTACAAACCCCTCCAGACCCGGCCAGCCTCCAGCTCCACCCTGCAAGTCCTCCTGGGCGTGCGTTCTGCCCGGTTCCTTAGAACCTACATATGATGTCAGATTTGCATATGTTCATGGGCACCGAAAAGAGAAGTCTTCAAATCCCCTGTGATGAATGTTATCACTATGTACATCTAAAATGTACCACTAAAATAAAACTAAAAACAAATCCAAAAAGAGAAGTCTTGCAGTGTCAAGATTCTACTATGAATTCTTTTTTTCTTTCTTTCTTTCTTTGTTTCTATTTTTGAGATCAGCTCTCACTATGTGGTTCAGGCTGCCCTTGAACTCACTATGTAGCCCAGGCTAACTTTGAACTCGTCGTGATCCTCCTGCCTCAGCTTCCTGAGTGCTAGGATTACAGACGTGCACCAAGATGCCCAGCTTCGACTATGAATTCTTATTTCCAGCCGTTCACATCGCTCTAGTTCGAAGATGCAGATTCCAAGCCACCTTTTGTCCTTAATTTATTTCAAGAAAGAGAAGCAGGGACCAAAGGTCAGAAGACCCAACCCGGAAGGAGGCTCGAGGCTGAGCAGACGCCCCAGGGCTTGCTGGGCAGCTCCTCCGGCAGGAGGGACAGGAGCCCAGAGGGTAGCAGGGAGGAGCAGCAGCCCTTGGAACAGTCAGGTCCACATGGGGGACAGGGCCAGCACCGGCAGGAGAAGCTGGGTGACCCACGTCCGGAGCCCAGTGTCCCGCCCCACACTCCAAGCGGATCTGGGCTTACAGGAAAAGAAACTGGCTGTCAACAAAAATCCCAGCACCCACCGACCTCTTTACCGCCTGTCTCCTAAAAGCACCTCCAGCCACCCCCTTCCACTAGTGACAGGTGTCCTGGGCCCCCAGATGTCACCTCGGTCAACACCACGGGCCAGTGCCACACCGCTGGCCCCCGAACACATTCGGCTGTGGTGCAGGGAAGGCCCCAGGTGTGCTCCTCCCACCTGCCCCGCGGCCTCCCCTGTGCCGCGGCCGTGACTCCCAGGAGCAGGTAGGACACGGGAGCTGGCCGCTGTCGCATCTGCCCTCGAGGCTGAGTGACAAGAGACGCGGCCAACCTTTCCCTTCGCAGAGCAGCGGTCAGGCGAACAGCGCACTGCCTGGAGCCACGCAGGCGCCCACCGCACACGCGTGCACAGGGAGAGCAGCTGCATCAGAAGGTGGTGCTGTCTCAGGTGTCCTGTCAACCGCCTGCCAACCTGACTCGAGGTCACTGGGGACAGGCAAGGAGGGCTTGGAGGCGCTGGAAACACCAGCCGCGCTTGCCCTGCCCGCACTCTCTGACACTTTATATAAGAATAGAATCTCAAGAGGAGAGAACAGATCAAGGCTGGTGTCTCTAACAGTCTCCCACCAAAAGGCCCCGTGACGTAACACGTGTCATCAGAGAGTCTCACATCATCTCAGTCCCCTTCTTCACAGCTTCCCGGTTGCAGGATAATGTGGCACAGGAGCTGCCAACTGTCTAGGACGATTTGCCAACTATTTTGCCAAGAGCACTTGACTTGCGTTTTCTTCACTAGATTTTTTCGGAGCAACGGGTGTCCTGTTTCTGATTCACTTGTCCCTAACTTACAATTAGACAACCTCTGCCCAGGAAGCCTGGTAGACCTGAGTCCCTGGAACACAATTTCAACCTTGCCAAGCCGCCAGAAAAGGGCCGAGTCGGTGTGGAGCCCAGGAGCAGTCTGTTTTCCGGAGGTGTCACGCAGGGCCATCTGTCCCGGGGTCCACAGTCCCACAGCAAGGGTAAGGGACTGCTGTGCCCTTTGCCACCACAGGGCCTCGGGGGTCTCCCTCTCTTCTGTTTGCCTCTGGCCCCGCTGTAGGGCCCTACTGACTTGGCCAGAGGCCAGTGCAATTTGAAGGCAAAGGACAACACCCTTGCACCACAGCTGTTGCCACACACACCATCATCACTGACACACTGCTCCCATTCCTACTCTGGTATTTCCACATCCGATGGCTCCATCCACCCTAACCCACGTGCTTTCCCGAGGCGCCTCTGCCTAATCCCCAGGTGGAGTGCAGAACACAGCTGACCCACCGCCTCCTACTCTATTGCGAGTTCAGAATTTCTGAAACCTGTAAGCACCCCCAAATGTCTGTCGGTCTCAAGATGTGCTTTGAGACACACGGTAGAATCTACTTCCCAGAAAGGACTTCTGGCTTTTACAGCAAGGTTGGGTCTGAGCCACCGAACTTAGCAAAAGGGGCACCTTCTGAAGTGACTTCTGGTTGAGCCAGACGGAAGGTAGGAGTTAGTTGTTTGTGTTCATTCCATGAACAGTTGTTGAGGACAGCTATTCTACCTGTCCCCAAGCCTGGAATGGTATATTCATTGCATGAATTAATGAGTGAATAGCATTATTTTATTTATACAGCGTATCTATCATACATTCATGACATAACTATACAACATGCACGTGTGTATCCTTATATATATGAAAAATACCTCCCCTTACAAGGCTGGATCTCAGTTCTCTCCACTGAATACACTCACTCTACAAAGACATCCTATAAATGACACTTCAACACAACCACATATTGATCAGACTCTTCCCAGGACACACACGGGTCTCTGCAGAAAACCCGTGCAAGTTGGGTGGGG
>PVJO010023017.1:0-26944 GCA_004026905.1 Hystrix cristata | reverse complement strand
ATATCAGAGAAACAATTTGATGTGTACTAATAAGTGTCTGATTTATTTCACTTAATAGTATGTTCTCAAGGAACATCCATTTACATACAAATGACTCTAGTTTATCCTTTTTTATGGCGGTGTAGTACTCCATTGTGTAGAAAAACCACATCTTCTTTAGCCATTCATCAGTTGTTGGGCATTTAGGTTGTTTCCAAGAGTTAGCTATTACAAATTGTGCTGCTATGAACATGGTTGTACATATATCACTGTGATAAGATGATTTTAATTCTTCTGGGAAGATACCCAGCAGAGGAATAGCTGGGTCAAATGGAACCTCTAGTTGTAGTTTTCTGAGGAATCTCCACACTGATTTCCACAGTGGTTGGATCAGTCTACATTCCCACCAACAGTGGAGGAGGGTTCCTTTTTCCCCGCAGCCCCGCCAGCACTTGTTATTGGTTGATTTCTTGATAATAGCTATTCTTTCTGGAGTGAGATGGTAGAAGATCTCATTTTTTTAATGTAAAAAGTCAAATACTGTGTTAGTGCTAAAAGAAGGTTTGCAAAACACATTAAAAGATTAACAATACAGGGATCACATGTGTACCCACAACCCTGTTTTTAAAAAACAGAACATTCAAATAAAGCAGTGTGCTGAAATCTTGAGATGTTGTTTTCTGATAATTCTCTTCTTTTTACCCATAGATACAACCACTATTTTGAATTTTATCTTCATGACTATCTAGTTGTTTATGGCTTCAAAAATGTGCATTTAAAGCCTGGATAATGCAATCTTTTAATTTTGCCTATTTCTGGTTGTTTATAAATGGAGTCATACTATAAGTGTTTAGCAACCTGCTTTTTTTTTTTCTTTACCTAGTATTTTGCTCATGAGATCCTTCCTTGCTAGTGAACGTAGCTGTAATTCATTCAGTTTCACTAATGTGAAAACGTCCCACTCTGAGGCAACCTCACATTTATTTGTTCGTCTTGGTGGCTTGTTTCTAGGCTTTGCTTTTATAAGATGCTGCTGTGAACATGCTATGTGTATGTCCTCTGTGTACATGTGCAGTTTATCCTGAGCATGAATTTAGGGTTGGCATTGCTGAGTCATGGGCTATGTGAATCTTAGACTAGATGAAGCCACAATGTTCTCTGTAGTAATTGTACAAATTTACACTCCCAGGAACAAAGTGTAAGATGTTAGTTCAACAGTCTCTCTAGCACTTGGTGTTGTCAAACCTCTAATTTTTGCCAAGCTGACAAGTGTGAAGCGGTATTTCATTATGGTTTCAATTTGCATTTCTCTGATTACTAATGAGACTGAGCATCTCCCCCACATATTTATAGGCTATTCAAATGTTCTTTCTGTGAAGTGCCTGTTCAAATATCCTGCCCTTTTTAGATTGAGTTTTGTTTGCCTCTTTTTGGTGTGTTCATTTGTAGTTCTTTATGCTACATTTCATTGAATTTAGGAGACCTCTTATTTTAAGAGGTGGTACTATCTTATTTACCAGTAAGATAGAAAAATACGAAAACTTTGACACTGTTGCCTCTATGATGTATCCTGAATGAAGAGATGTTAAACTATGAAAGACGTATTGTTTATCATGATAAAATATTATATATTCTGAATATTAATCCTTTGGCAATTGTTTCAGTTACTTTTCTCATTGCTGAGACAAAATACTTGACACCCAATGTTAAAGAAGGAAAGGCTTATTTCAGCTCCTGGTCTGTAGAGGTTTCACTCCGTTGTAGGCTGGCTCCAAGGCAGCGTGGCATGGCAGAGGGGCATCACAGAGGAGAAACAGTTCATGGCAGGCAGCAAAGCAGCAAAGTAGTGAAGATGCAGTGAAACAGTAAGCAGCAAGCAGCCAGTGACAAGCGACCACAGCAGCCTTATTTCTGCCCCTTATATTTTATCCAAGCTAAGCACTCACACAGAGGGAGGGCCTCACCTTTATCTACTCCCAGAGCTCTGCCAAACCAATCAGTGGACTGATTTAGTAATCACACACTCTTGATCTCAGCATCACACACTTAATCCCAGAGTCTCATACTCTAGATCCAGCCACCTCTGAAAAGCCCCACCTATGACCACATGAGGCCTGGGGGGATATCTAGGCACAAACCATAACAGCAATTAAGTCTATTTTAAAGTATAGCATCTCAGTTGGTATTTTGTTTCATTACCTTCTTTATATAGTCTCTTGATGCAAACTAGTTCGTAATTTAATATATTCCAATTTTAACATCTTTTTCTTCATGGTTTTACATTTTGTGTTTTAACAAGTTTTCCCTATAGTGAGATAATAAAGATACTTTTTCAATATTTTCCTGCATATGTTTTATATGTATGCCATCCATTTTTAAGTTAATTAACATGCAATTGATGTTGGATTGTGATACGAGAAAGGCTCCAAAGTAATATTAATTAATTATCCTAACATTACAAAGTTTACCCTTTCTCAACTGATCTGCAATTTTATTTTAATCTCAAATTCAGTGTTCATGTTTAAGTATAGGTCTATTTGGGGGCTTTCAAATCTGTCCCATTGGTATTTTTGTTTATTTCAACCCCATCACCATGTACTTGGTTAGGAATTTACCAAGGAGCTATAGAAGCTTAAATTCAGTACCTCACTTCAGTATTGCTCATTTGCATGAATCCTGATTTAGTGTTTATAATTTCATATTATTTTCTGTGGACATGTGCATAGATTACATAAACTTCATTCCCTATATATCCTAGATCAGTGATGGCAAACCTTTTAGAGACCAAGTGCCAAACTACAACCCCAAACCTACTTATTTGCCATAGAGTGCCAAAACTGTAATTAAACCTGAATACTGAGGTTTTAACTTAGAAAACATCTTATTCTTAAAAGAAAAACACAATAACACACTTGCCATATGTTCACCGCCACTGTCCTGGTCCACCTTTGCATACAGTCTTGATTACAGTACTAGTTTCACAATAATTCTTGATGTGTATTACATCAAGTCCTCTACTGTTCTTACGGAATAGTTTGCCTATTCCTTTGGTCTTAGCTTTTCCACATGCATGTTAGAATTAGCTTGTCAAGTTCTATAAATAAACCTACGGTATTTTTTGGTGAAATCATATTGCATCTGTAGACCAATTTGAAAAACACTGTTGCCTTTTACATTATTGAGTTCTTCAATTCGTGTACATAGTGTTATTTACTTATTTATTTTGTGGTACGGGGAATTGAAACCTGGAACTTTGTGCTAAGCTACTTCCCTGCCTTTTAAACATCCCAAAAAAATTTTTTTTGAGAGAGAATCTAGTCAACTTGCTAAATTGCCCAGACTGGGCTTGAAATCATGATCCTCCTCTACTCTATATCTTTGGGAAAATATAATGAATGTTGTGTTAGTCCACTTTCCTGTATTGTGACAAAATAAATGAGAAAAATAATTTGAAGAGGAAGGATTTTCTTTGGATTGTGGCGTTTCATAGGTTTCAGTCCAAAGTTGGTTGGCCCCATTGCTTTTTGGTCTTGGGTGAGGCAGAAACATCACAGCAGAAGGGTGGGCCAGAGGAAAGCTGCTCTCCTCATGCCAGTTGGAGGTAGAGAGCCAGAGAGGAAGCAGCAGGGGACAAGTTGTAGTCCCCAAGAAGATACCCACTTTGCCCACTCACTTCAAATAGGCCCCACCTCCTAAATCTCCATCACCTCCCAGTAATGCCATCAAAGTATGAGTCCATCAGTGGATTCGTCCACTGACCAAGGTGGAGTCCTCACCATCCAATCACCGTCTGAAAGCTCATCTCTGAATATTGCTGGACTGGAGGCCAGGACTTCAGTACATGAGCCTTTTGAGAGACATGTTAGACTCAAGGCATATGAAAAATCTTTTTCAAAATTGTGTTTTCCAAGTATTATTAGGGATTTATAGAAATTCAGTTGATTTTTAAATACTGATTTTATATTTCACAGCTTTGTTTAACTTTATTATGAAGTCTAGTAACTTAGCTCCTTTTGGGCAATGTGATTACATAATGTCAGAATTGTCAGTTTTGTTCATCTTTTTCCAATTTTTACTCCTTCTATTCCTCCATTCCTATATTTCTTACTCTTGCCCTCCCTTCTTCCCTTCCTGCCTTCTTTCCTTTATTGTTTTACCCCACTGCCTTAGGTCTCCAATATAATGTTGAATAGATACTAGCAACCTTATCTTCTTTTTAAAAACAGCTTTTTAAAGATTTAATTCACATACCACACAGTCCACCCATTTAAGATGTTTGATTCAATGGTTTTTGTGTATCACAGAATGATGTAGTCATCACCACAATTTAATTTTAGAACTTTTTTATTACTCCAGAAAGAAACATTGTATGTATGAAAGCCATTCACTCCTGACTGACGTTGCTCCTATTAGGCAACTATTAATCTACTTTCTGTCTCTATAGATTTACTTGTTCTGGACGTTTCTTACAATATGTGGCTTTTCATTATTGGCTTCTTTTGCTTAGAACAATGTTTTCAAGATTCATCCATGCTGTAGCATGTATCAATATTTTATTCCTTTTCATTGACGAATAATATTCTGTGATATTGATACGCTATATTTAATTTATCTATTCGTCAGTTGACAGAAATTTTGGTTATTTCTATTTTTTGCTATTATAAATAATGCTTCTACACATATGCATGTACAAATTTTTGGGTGGACGGATACTTTCAGTTTTCTTGCCTATGTAGGTAGAATTGAAATTCCGTCATACATGTTAACTTTATATTTGATCTTTTGAGGAACTGCCAGACTGTTTTCCAAAGTGCCTACACTATTTTATATCGCCACAAAGATTCCAATTTCTTTACATTCTGGCCACCGTGTGCTATTGTCTATGTATCTGTTTGATCATAGCTATCTTACAGAGTGTAAAATGTTATCTCATTGGGGTTTTTACATTTCAATGATAGCTAATGATATCGAGCGTCCTCTTTACACATGTTTATTGCAATTTGCATATTTTATTTGGAGAAATGTTTTTCAGATCCTTTGCCTGTTTTTAAGTTAGATTATTTCTCTTTTTATTATGGGCTCATGTCTTTTGTTCAATTTAGAAACAAGTCTCTTACCAGATAATGTGATTTGCAAATTTCATCTCCCAGATGGGGTGCCTTTACACTTTCTTGATGGTGTTCTCTAAAGTACAAAAGTTTTTAGTTTTGGTAAAGCTTATTTTATCTATTTTTATTTTGTCATACTTTCCTTTGGTGCCATGTCTAAGATTTTGCCTAGCCCAAGATTATGAAAACTTACAGCTTTTCAGTAAATGGCCTTCACCAGGCTAAGGAATTTTCCTTCTACTCTGAAAATACTTGGACTTCTATCAAAAGCATCTTCTGGGGCTGGGGATTTAGCTCAGTGTTTAGAGTGCTTGACTTGCAAGCACAAGGTCCTGAGTTCTATCCCTGGCACCAAAAAAAAAGGCAGCTTTTTGAAATGATCATATTTTATCTTTTAATGTAGTGAAGTACATTAAATTGATTCTCTAATGTCAAACTAACTTTCGGTCCTGATACACATCTAAGATGTTCATGACATGTTTTTTTTAATAGATTGCTGGATTTGGTTTGATAACATTTTAGAATCCATGTCCATGAAAGAGATGGATTTGTAATTTTTGTTTCTTGAATTGTCCTTGCTGGGCTTTAGAGTGGAGGTTATGCTGCTAACCTTTAAATTTTAATTTATTTTTTATTTTTTAGAAAAATTTCTTGGGTGCTGGGGATTGAACTCAGGGTCTTGTGTTTCCTAGGCAAGCACTCTACTACTACTGAGCTAAATCCCCAGCACCTCCAGAACTGAGGTTATGCTGCTAATCTTTAAACTGAATTAAGGCATATTCTCTCTTTTGCTCTTATCTGTGTAGGTTTTTATAAGATTAAAATTATGTGTTCCTTCAACATTTGGTAGAATTTACTGAATAAATCCTCCATGTTCTCTGCATGGGAAGATTTTAAACTACTGATTCCAAGTATTTTTTTTTGAAAGCTTTAATGTTACTCTTTTTTCTATTTCTAGGACTTTTCCTAGGAATTTGTCCATTTTCTCTAAGTTTTCAAATTCATTTGGCTTACAGTTATTCATAATATTCTTTTACAAATACTGTACACAGTTGCATCTTCTTTTATGTTCTTGAGAATGTATATTTGTTCCTTGGGGTTAGTGATTCAGCTCAGTGGCAGAGCACTTGCCTGGCAAGCACAAGGCCCTGAGTTCAAGCCCTAGCACCACCCCCCAAAAAGAAAAAGAGTATATATATATATTTGTTCCTTGTTTTTTCTTGATTGATATTGCTTGTGTTTTGTCAATATTGTTCTTTTTAAAAATTCAACTTTTGGCTTTGTTAATAACCCTTATTGGGGCTGGGGATTTAGCTCAGCAGTTAGAGTGCTTGCCTTGCAAACATAAGGCCCCGAGTTTGATCCCTGGAACCAAACAAACGAACAAACAAACAAACAAAAATAACCCTTATTGTATTAACAGTCCCCCCCCATTGAACTGCAAGTTGCCCCAAATCTCTGTTTTCCAGATTGCTACTGCAGTGTGCACCCTGGAACATGTCACCTGGTGGAACTGCGTGGGTGCCATGCTCAGGACCGAGCGTCTGGCCCACTGGGCTTCTGTGGGTCCCCTTCGAGGGAGTAGGGCTGATTCTTTCGCTGGGCTGCAGCCTCCCCAGCAGCGGATGGGAGCTCCTGAGCTACCTCTCTACCTCTGGGACTCATCTACCATTCCACGTTAGCAGTCCACTAGGTGCAAAGTGAAAGCATTTTTGTTTTAATTTACATTCTCTGATTATCAATGTTTTGGTGTCTTTTCTAGGTGCTAATCGTCTTTTGGGGGTATTCTTTTCTCAGCTGCCTGCTCATTTTTTTTTTTTTTTTTTTTGGTGCTGGGGATCGAACTTGGGTCCTTGTGCTTGCAAGGCAAGCGCTCTAATCACTGTGCTAAATCCCCAGCCCCTCATATGTTTTTCCTGATATTTTACTTGCGTTATAGTTTCTGTCTTTTACTCATTAACTTGTAGGCATTTCTTGGATGTTCTAAATGTCAGGGTTTTATCAACTTTAGGCATTGCAAATATCCTTTCTGATATTGTTGACTGTTTATAATTTTCCACAATGAGTTTTGCTGAGCAGAAATCTTTAAGTTTGCTTTTATGGGGTCCATCAATTGCTTTATTGCTTTGCCTAATGGTTTATGCTTCTGAAGTTTTGTTTAAGAAGTCTTTTTTTTTTTTTCGTCTTTTGAGACAGGGTCTCCCATGTAGTTCAGGCTGGCCTGGAACTCATTATGTAACCCAGGTTGGCCTCAAACTCATGGTGATCCTCCTGCCTCTGCCTCCCAAGTGCTGGGATTACAAGTGCATGCCACCATGCCCAGATAAGAAGTCTTTTCCAACACTAGATTATAAAGAAAATCTATGTTTTCTTCTAGAAATGTTATTGTCTTTCCTTTTATATTTATGTCCTTAATTCCTCTAGAGTTCATCTTTGTATATAGGTTAAAATGAATCCAGTTTATTTTCCTTTATGTAGCAAGGCAGTTTTCCTAACAGTATTTACTAAACCATCTGTTTCCCCCCATTGATTTTTGATGCTACATTTATTGCAAAATAGATTGCTGTATATTTGTAAATCTGTCTCTAAGTTTCTTGAACCAAAATTGAATTGTTATTACTATCAGTATTTAAAAGAGTATCCTAAGCCTAGTTGGTTAAATGTTGTGCCCCTTGTTTATAGTCAGGTTAACTATGTGTAAACACTTATTTCCTCACAGATTAGGTTGTGTTGAGTGTCTTAGAAAATCTAAATGGAATTGTTACTGGGATGTCATCAAATTTATAGATTAATTTGAGGGAAAACTGACTTCATCAAAATAAAATTTTCCACTCATCAGACTGCCTGTATCTGACAAAAACCATATTCAAAAAATACAAAGAACTCTTCCAAGTCGACAAAACAAATAGAAGCAACTCGGTAAAATGGACAAAATATTTGAACAGACATTTCACAAAGAAAAAATATGAATTGTCTATAAGCATGTGAAAACATCACCCACATCATTAGTTATTAAGGAAATACAAATTAAAACCACCCCCTAGGCTGGATGTGATGGTGCACTCCTGTAATCCCAGCACGCAGGAAGGTGAGGCAGGAGGACCAAGAGTTCAAGGCCAGTCTACACTACATGCCCAGACTTTCTCTCAAAAATCAATGAAACAAAACAATTTTTAAAAAACCATCTACTAGAATTGCTGGTATAAGAAGAGATGGCAGGTAGCAAGAATAACAGGCACCTGTAAGAGTATCAGGTATTGGAGCATTGGGACTTACTGCATATTGCTTGGTAGGAGTGTAATGGTGTAAACACTATGAAAAACAGCTTAGCAATTATATGTTCAGAAATTTACATTTACTCTACAACCCAAGGAATTTCATTTCTGTGTATTTACCCAAGAGAAATAAAAATGTGTATCTCCACAATCCTGAGTAAGAATGTTCATAGTGGCCTTGTTTAGAATTCCAAACTAGAAATAATCCAAATGTCCACCCATTGGAGGATAAGTTGTTTTTATAATCATAAAGTGATTACTCAACAATAAAAAGGACACACTGTTGATACATAACCCAGATGCATCTCAGAAACATTACATTATGTTGAGCAGTGGAATCCAAACACAAAAGAATAGTTCATATAATTCCTTTTATGTGGAGTTCAGGAACAGGCTCTACTAATCTAAGGATAGAAATCCAGGCGGGATTGAGATAGGAGATTAGGACGCGGCAAAACTGGCCGTGGTGGTAGTAGGTGCAACTAGCTAATCACAAAATCCCAGGATATATGGGCAGAACAGTTCCGAAAGCCCTGCATGTGGACTTCTCACGAGAATTTGAGCCTAAAATGGCTTTGACCTGATGTCAGCCTGAGGACTGAGTGATACAAAAAGGACAGTGCACACTGAGTTTTTGCCACTGTGTTCTCCATAGTGGTCTACCCTTATGCTGTAGGGTGTACTTTTTCTCCTATTTTTACTTCATCCATACCTGCTCTGCAGAGCCTGTTTTTTTTTTTTTTTCCTACTTTTAATAAAACCTTGCTACCATTTGTGCTAGTCTTGACCAGTTTTTTGCTCAAGACAGAGAGAACATAGAAACCACCTCCAGAACCCAGTAACATAATTGGCTTAGCCAGCCAGGCAGGAGAACAGGTAAGGACCTTTGGGCACATTTTTTTTGTTCATTTGTTTGTTTCTCTCAGGGCTTTGTTGCCACAATTTTTTTTTTTTTCTCCTTGCTCTCCCTGTCTCTCTCCTCATAGGCTAGGGAACTCATGGTGCCGGAACTGTTTCCTGCTTTTCCCACCATGCTGGGGTTGGGGGAGTGCATGGTTTCTGTGTGCTCTTTTCTCTCAGCTGGTGAGAGCCCTACAGGCCAACTTGAAGTTTATCTCCCCTTTTCTTCTTTTTTGGACCATGTGTGTGACCTAGAGTTTAATATGCCTTTTTGACCTCATGTTTCTGGTCTGTGATGCTTTGCTCAGGTTTCTCACTCTTTTGAGGGAAAAATGGCTGTTGGTAACTTAGTCTTCCACCTGGGTAGCCACCTACCCAAGTTTACTCCTTTTTGCGCTCCAAGTTTCAGCTGCACATTTCCTGTAGGCAGCCTTTTCTTTCTCAGGGTGCTATCTTAGTCAGGGCTGCTGTCTTGTCTTGTCACATGACTGGCCACCTATTTTGGATCCATGTGGGTTCCACCATGTTTGTTTCCCTTCTTTGTTTCTTCTAACAAAACGTAGGTAATTTAGAAACATGCTGGTTGCAGTGAGTCAGGAAGATTGCTGGGGGTTTGAGGCCAGTCTGGGATACATAGTGAGTTCAAGGCCACCCTGAAATATATAGCCAGATTCTGTCTTGAAACAAAATAAAACACACACACACACACACAAACAAAAACAAAGTAAAATAAAAAAGAAACATTTGCCTAATGGCCTGAACAGAATAAAATATTCAGTAAAATTTTAACTCAAGTGACTGTGTGTCATTTTTAGGGTTTTTATAGTTTTTTTTTAATCTTAAAAAAGAGGTTTTTTGTCTCTACTGCCTTAAACAAAGTACCAAAGTCTTTACTATTGGGGTAAATGCAAGAGATATTGTTTCCCAAGTGGCTCAACCCTGCTTAAGTAGAGCCATCAAGTGGCTCAACGTGGCTAGGGGAGTCTTACTGCAGAGAGACTCCACCCTGGTCACTAGTGTTTCAAAGGACCACGTAGAGCCATCAAGGGGCTCAACTCCCTCTCCCTAAGGAGTTAGTGGGCATTCGTATGGAGACAGAAAGCCTTCAGTAGGGCTTTTGTCTGCCCTACTGAAAGATGCCAGTGCCATCGTCCTAGTGTTGGAGAGAGATATCTGCCTAGTGAACACTGGATTCTTATAAGGGACGCTTTGTGGGTTCATCAGGTTTCTCTTTCTGCATAGGATGCCATTTTAAGCACTCAAGTTGTCTCTCTCTAGAGGGCCCAAGATGAGCCATGGGAAACATTGTGAACCGTGCCCTGCACATCCATTGACATTGCCACTAGGCCGCATCCTTGATCAGTGGGAAAGGTCTGACCCTAACAATTTGAAAAAGGAACAGCTTATCCACTATTGCAATATGGTTTGGGACCAGTATGAATTAGGAAATGGTGAGAGATGGGTATTGAGTGGCAGTTTAAATAATGAGACTATTTTTCAGATAAACTATTTCTATTTAAAACATAGAAGGTGGAGTGAAAGTCCTTAAATTCAGGCTTTCGTGACCCTTTATCTCAGGAAAAGCCCAGGAACTGTGGTATTTACGGTGGCCTCTGAGGAAGAAATATATCCTTAATGATTCTGTCTCTCAGGGGGATATGGGTGTCTCCCATCTGTTTAATGAGGAAACTTGAGATGGGACCCCAGACACTTAGGACTCGATTGTTGGACATGGCCTTTCTGTGCCAATAATCAGGATCTGGAAGAGGGTCAAAAAAGAAAAGCTAGAATTATAGCTGTCACAGGTGACAATGATTTGAACTCACCCAAATCATCTAAGGGAATGCTAAGGATGATCAAGTGCAAGAAATGTGGACACTGGGCACATGACTACACCAAGCCACTGCCTCGTCCTGCTCTGAGTGTGAGGCAGCCAATGTGCCTGACTCTTGGCACTGAAAAGTTGACTGTCCCTGGTCCCAGAGAGAGGCAAAATCCTCATTTCCTGCTCTGAAGAGGCCCAGAGGAACGTGCAATGACCCTTGGACATCACCTTGGACACCCATGGACATCACCATTTCCTGCGAAGAACCCCAGGTAACTCTGGACATTTTGGGTGAGTCAATTCAATTACTTCATTCTATTTTGACTTCCTTCTCTGGAAAACCCTTTTCTGGATCTATAGCCACAGTTGGGGTTGAGGTTATTCCTAGTTGGAATTCTTTACTCCTGCTCTGACATGTCTTTTTGAAGGCCAAATATTTAGCCATGTGTTTCTAATTATCCCACAGTGTCCTACTCCCTTGCTAGGAAGAGATTTACTAGCAAAACTGGGGGGAATTCCCAAATTCTGGCCAAACAGAGTTTACCTGTTGGGACTACGTCAGGTCTCCCTGATCTAATTAGCTAATAGGTGGATCCTGCTGCCTGGTATAATGGAATACCTGATTTAAGGAAACCCTTCTTCCTTTACATATCAGATGTCTTGATCTGAAGGCTAGGACAAACGCTCTGCCTGGTGGCATAATTTGCTAAAAGTTAGATGGAGTGGCTGCTGAATGGCCACCCTGCCTGAGAGCAGTAACAGCAACAGCCATGCTGACAGAGGACGGAAACTGGAAGTCCTGACTCCCCATCAAGTCAGAGTGATTCTTGAGACCAAAGGTTACTTGTGGTTAACAGGGCAATGGCTTGCCAAGTATCAGACCATGCTCTTAGACACCCATGAAGTTATTATAAAAACTTGCATTGCTCTTAATTCTGCCCCTCTGATAGCTATAGGCCCAGAGGTTAGCCAGTATTATGAACAAGGGCTTTTTCAGACCCATGAAAGCAGGCAGAACATCAGTGATCTGCCCCTCCAAGACCCTGAGCAGGTGTAGTTCACTGATGGAAATAGTTTAGTCCAAGAAGGACATCAAAACAAGGTTATGTAGTTGTCAGTTCACAACAGGTCATTGAAGCCAACCTCTCTCAGAGACTTCTGCTCATATTGAGGCTCCTATTTTTAGTTAGATCCATTATGTGGGTAGTCTTGCTAAGGCTATGGCTGTCAGGCTCCCAGTAATTTATCTAACCTCCCTTTTTGCCATACTTTTAACCTCCACAAAATGCATGGAAATCTGACCTGCTCCTTGAGTGAATAGTAACATTTCTTTCTCCCATAAAACAAGCAGCTCAAGGGTAACTAACTCTTTTCTCATTGTCTTCTGACAGGTTTTTCTTTCTTCGACTTAGCCAGTGAGTCACAAAACCCCAAGGTAGTTGGAGAGCACATAATCTCCAGTAGGTAGGGTCTACCACCCCTTCCAGCTGGAATAAGCTATAAAAGATAGAGACCTCTACTCCCTCAGCACCTTAAAAAGAATTATGGGGATGTGCGTCTCCCAGGGGAAATGAGATAGGAGATTAGGGCATGGCAAAGCTGGCTGGGGTAGTAGGTGTGACCTGTTAATTACAAAATCCCAGGACACATGGGCAGAACAGTTTGCAAAGCCCGGCACATGGACTTCTCATGTGAACTTGAGCAAGTTTTCCATAGGATGGTCTAGACCTGATGTCAGCCTGAGGAATGGGTGATAGAAAAAGGACAGTCCACAGTGAGTTGTTGCCACTGCATTCTCGCTTGCATGGATGGCTCACCCTCACGCTGTAGGGTGTACTTCTTTTCCTACTTTTACTTGGCCCAAACTCACACTGAAGAGCCAGTTTCTTTTCCTACCTCTAATAAAACTTTGGTATGGTTTGTGCTTGCCTTGACCAATTCTTTCCTCAGAACAGAAAGAACCTAGAAACCACCTCCAGGAAGAGACTCCAGCACCCCCAAACACTCAAACACAATGCCATGGGATGGGGCACAAGGGAACTTTCTGGAGTGAGGAAAGGATTCCATATCTTGCTTGGGTAGAGGTTACATGGTTGTATCTAATGGTCAAAATTTGTTGAGTATTTAAGTCATGTGCATTTTATTGTCTAAATTATTTCTTAACCCTTCCCTCTTCCTTTGCCTATAATATTTTGGTGGTAAAAAGTCTAAGAAGGTAATCAAATGCTGAAGTATTTTAAGATATCAGGGACTCAGGTTCTATCTTTTTGCTACTCTATGCAGCAGAGCAGTCATGTTTGTATGTATTTTATATGGCTGATGTGTGTTGAGAGTTAACCACATCCGTACCAGTTTCTTTCCTCATCAGTTTTTCTTCTTCTAGTTAAGATTTTTTGAGATAATTCTTTGAGACAATTTTTATCATATTAGATTACATACTTTAGGATTTATTTTAGGGTTTATTGTGGCACATGCTTTCTTTCTTTTTTCTTTTTTTTTTTTTTTTTTTTTTTTTTTTTTTTTTTTTTTTTTTTTTTTTTTTTTTTTTTTTTTTTTTTTTTTTTTTTTTTTTTTGGTCTGAAAATGTCACTTGTATCCTTGAGAGACCTTCTTGCTAGGTATACAACTCTCGGTTGCTTGTTGTTTCAGCGAGCGTGTGTCCTCTGCTCGCTGTTGAGAAGATAGCTGTCTGAAATTTGTTCCTTGGTTGGCAACATGTCTATTCTCCCCTCTCTTTGTTTAGTACTCTTCTGCAGTTTCACTATTTCGTGTATAGGTAAGGATTTTTTTTTTCTAATTTACTCTGCTACTTGGTATTCTTTAGCGGTCCTAACTCTGAGGCGCTCTTTCATCACTTCAGGAAAATTCTTCACTGTTTTGTGGCGATGACTGTTTTTACCCCCTTAACTCTCTCTTTTGTTCTACAGCCCTAATTTAATACATGACAAACTACTTCACTCTGCCTTCTTTGTTCCTTATTGTCTCTTAAACAGTGCCCAACTTTATGTCTCTCTGGGCTGAAATTCCAAAAGTTCTAAGAAATTTCTTCATTGCTCGTGATGTTTTTGGCTATGTCTAAGCTGCTGTTAAAGTTATCCACTGGGTTTTAATTTCAAACATGTTTTTTACTTCTAAAAGTTTTACATGCATTTTTTTCTCCCAAATGAGTTTGGTTACCTAATTTCTAGTTCCTTATGCATATTTTTAAATTTTTACTTCTTTAAATGTATTATATAGCTTTCTCTCTCTCCCTCTCTCTTTATTTGTGCATGTTTACAGTATATAATGGTTACATTTATCATGGGGAGTTGGTACATGTACATAGACATCTTAATTCTTTTTTTCCCACCCCTTGCCCCTCACCTCCCTCCCTCTTCCTTACAATTCTTAGTCCCCTTCCCATTTACAAAAACTATTTTCATCTTTTTTCTTCTTCAATTCTTTTTTTCCCATTCCCTTTCCATCCCCTCCTGGCTCCCCCCTCCATTTCTTGTTCCCTTATCCATTTGAAAAAGATCTCCCTACTTCCTATTTATCTAGCTTCTATTTTAGTACATACACTCTAACATCTATCTGTCTGTCTGTCTATCCATCTACCTACCTATCTGTCATATATTTGAGTTTCTCTCTCATAAGAGAAACCAAGCTTGTGTGTTTAACTTATTTCACTTAATATTATGGTCTCAAGGCACATCCACTTACCTACAAATGTCTCAAGTTTATCTTTCTTTATGGCAGAGTAGTACTCCATTGCATATAAATAACGTATTTCTAAAATCTACAGTATTTATCTGTCAATGGGCATATAGGCTGTTTCTAAGATATAGCTATTATGTAGTTTTATTGTGTATACTATGTTTAATTATTTTAGTATTTCAAGTTTTTCCAACACTGATTGTATCAATAATTGCTTTTGTGGGCTTTCTTTTTTTTTTTTTTACTATGCATCTTGTTTCCTTATAGATTTTGTATTAAAATTTTTTTTTTAATACTGAGATCTTGTTTCTTGAAACATTTTATCAATTTGAGTTCTTTAAGGCTTGAGTTAAAGGCAGATTCTTCTGGAGAACCCTTGCATTTGTTTTTATGAGGCACTTGGAATATCACCTGCCTGAACCACTTTGCACTATGGTGTTGGTGTAAGGCACAGTAGACGCGAGCTGATATGCCCGGTGAGATTAAACCATTGGTTACAGATTGGGGAATCTTGGGTTAAGGTGTAAGACAGGCAGACTCTTCGGCTGTTCCCTAAGGAGAGTGATGAATTTACTTCTGTTTTATCTCCGCATGGAAGAGTAGCTATCTAACAAGGGTCTCAAGATCAGACTGTCCACATTTGGAGGGGCTTTGGTCCTTATCTTCTATATTCTTCAGTTCACCAGGCTGTGAAAGCTGAAGATTAAATTCACCAGACTAAGCAAATGCCCTTAGGTGGAAGATGCCTATATGCTGTGTTCGATCTTCCTGGAATCAGTCTTCCATAACTGAAAATCCATTACTTTCTTGCTGGCTCATCCTCAACTTTATGCAGATTAAAAACCAATCTGTTTACTTTGTTTTCACCAGAAAGGGTTAGTTGAGATAGGTAGTCTGTCATAAGAAAGAGGAGTCCTGTAGTCCTGTATTTATGTTTTATGTCATTTGCATAAAATGTCTATTTTGTAAGTTTATGCTTATTCATTTGTAAAATGTGTTATTAATATAGTCATTTGTGCATAGAATTTGTACATGAGTACATGTAAACTTATCAGGTGTCCCATCTCAGAGTCATCAGTAGACATTCCCTTCCCCTCAGCGCCTGTGGATCTGAACAGGGAAGAAGGAAGCTTGCCAGGTCTCCAACCTCCTGAGGTCTCTGGGCTTCTTTCTTGCTTTGTGTTATGGGGTGGAGTCTAGGAAAATTATGCAAATTATGCAAATATTTAACTTTCTGAGTCTTGACACCTTCCCAGCAGGCATGCTTATGCCTTGAAGCTGGTGGCTGGTTGGTGTATTTTGTCCTGTGTAGCCAGTAGCACAGGGGCCTGTGATGCTGGCTGCTGAAGACCTAGGTGCTCAGTGCAGGTCCTCTTTATGCAAAGTGTCTAGATAAACTAGAGACATTTGTAGGTAAATGGATGTACCTGGAGAACATACTCTTAAGTGAAATAAATCAGACATGAGTACACATCGAATTGTTCTTCTGAGATGAGAAACCATAAAAGTAAATAAGGACAAAGAGGTATAATAGATATTATGTAAAAGAAAGATAGTATTCAAAAGAGAGGAGAACTAGAAAGGGAGAAGGGGGAAAAGAAGGAAGGGAAAAAGGAAAGAAAGGAGAAAGGGAAAAAATGGAAAAATGTAAATAAACCTGCTGCAAAGAGGGGAGGATGGGGGAACAGAAGGGAGGGATGGGGAAGAGGGGGGAAACCAAGATACATCATGTGCAGGTACAAAATAACCATGATGAATGTGATCATTATGTATACAATATACCAATACATATTCTTGGTAAGACAAAACAAAACAAAACTTGTGCCCCATCCACGGGCTGCCCCTGGCTGTTTGTATTTGTCACAAACTGCTTTCACTTTAAAGGAGTTTTAACATTCCAGATGAGCCTCGTGATGGAGAAAATACTTGTTTTTTTTGACGGACAGGACCTTGGCAAAGAAGACCCATTTTATCAGTTGCTGGCTAATGTCCTGGCTGGGAAGAGCAATAATCTCCTTAATGAATTATCTCTTACCTATGAGACAAATTTGACTCATTTCTTTCCTTAAAAAGATGGTGTCATTGATTAAAGGTGGCCATTAGTGACCATAAATAAACGCATCTCTTCACTCTTAAAGATGTTTGACATTTGCATTTTCTGCTAAGAAGAAAAACAGACAGTTCTTTGAATAACACATATGTCTCTAAGTTATCCTAATGGTGGACTCAGCTCTCTAAATAACAATAATAATAATGATAACCAAATTAAATATATCTTAATTTAATTAATAGATATAGAGATAAGCATAACCCTTCAGTTGTGTCACTGTGCTAACTCTGGACTAAATTTTGTGCAGAATCTACTGGCACTGATTGTGCTATTGATGATGCAACTCACAAGCGTAGCGATCCCCAAGATAATGAGGGTAACTGTAGCAAAACACTTAACTAAAGCTCCACAGCCGAAATGAAATCTATCACACCAATGGAGTAACCTAAAACCAAAATCAAATGCTAATTTTTACAAAAAGGTATCAACATTTCATTTTTTAAGAGCTGACTGAACTAGGTTGGATTGAAACCTGAGCTTATGCATTATTAAAATAATTGAATTGGGCTATCAAAATAGCAAACTGAGGTTGAATCAGAATTCCATATGTTCTTGATTATAGCTAACGAGTCCCTCCATAATAAGCTAAATTGGGCTTTTCAAGGGGGGGTTGACAGTTACGCTGTCAGACAATGGGATGATGGGACTCACAGGTTAGCCTGCAAGGGGAGGGTGCAGATAAGAACAGCCACCTGCCAGCCTTCCTTTTGTGGTCAGCATGAGACATCTTCAACATGCTGTATACACGTCCACCTACACATTCTGCTGTACATCTTGGATGAACTTCGGGTTGTTCATTGTAGCTTGGCTGGGACTGACCATATTGGGGATGAAATTGGCTGGGCTAGCTGTAGCTCAGGCCACTTCTTTGGAGGCACAGAGCCACATCCTGCTAGTTGTGCTTTTCGTGAATGGCTGAGGAAACATTTGCAAATGACACAGCCCCAGAACCCCACCAGCTGTGCCATCTTTTCTGGGTGAGCCTGATTGCTTTCGGCTCCACTACTGCAGTGTTTTCCATCAAATCAGTCTTTGCTCCACAGGGGTATTTATTATGTGCCATTCGAAAATAAAAGGGACACGGAGCAATCATCCAGCAAAACCATAAAACATTTTATTATCCGAGATGGTGAGGGGACAGGTTTGACATACAACACTGGGAGCGGCAATGGCCGAACAATGTGGTACTAAAGCGTGATTTAATGAGGCTTGGAGGATTTAGTTCAGTCAGAAAAGTACCGCGCTCTCTCAGGCATAGGAGCAGCAGGGCTGGCGTGGGCATTTGACTGAGCAGCCTCTCACCAGGTAGGCCTCAGCCAGCCACTGCTGTTTGTCCTGCTGTCCCAGACAACCATTGTGAGCAAGACTTTAATACTGGAAACTTCTGACTGATTTAGTGGACCCCAAACTTGGCACAGCTTCCCAGCAGCTTCCGTTTTACAAGGCCAGCAGTTAGTCCAACAAAAGCCTGAATTCATTTCCCTTTATACCCATTGATTGCCAGCTGAGAGCTGGATGCTGTCAACTTACTTTTTTTTTTTTTTTAAATCCATTTTACTGGAATTGAGGTCCTTTGCCCTCTGATCAATGGCAGTGTGCCATCTTGGGCAACATTTTTTGTTTTCTACTTTTTTTTCAGAGGAAAAACTCATTAGCAGATGGTGGCCGGTCATCAAGTCACTCAGTATCTTTGGATTTAATCATAAACATCTTTCTGATCCAGCTGAACTAAATCTACCTGTCATACCTCATTATTGTGTTGGTGAAACTTCAGCCTTTGAGTCACAAACGACATTTTCATGGATAGGTTTAAGAATCACTTTGCTATCTTCTTCATTGAAGTAGATATGTTCACTGTGTATGTATCCAGAAACTATGGCACTTTTGATACCATGGAGATTGGATGGGAGTGTTGAAGAGTTAAAAGTTTGGTTCCTGTCCTGAAGGGCCTAATTATTTAAAATGTGAGTTGAGGCACACATATGAAAAGAGAATTGACATTATGTTATTATAAAGCTAAGGGCTTCCGGGGGTATGGCCTGGGCCTTTTTGCTAATATGGTGGCTCTCAATGACTACTGCATCACAAGATCGCCTAAGAATTAAAAAAAAAAAAAAAAAATGAATGTTAGGTCTCCATACCAGACACCGTGATTCAAAGTGATCAGTAGAAGGGCCTGGGCAGTAGTACTTTACTTGGAAAAACTCTCAGGGCTTCCAATGTGAAGCTAGGGCTGAAAACCACTGGTTTCAGAGAGAGAAAGTAGTTTCTAAAATTTGTTTCCTCTGTTTTTTAAGGGTTAGTTTCTACTCTGGATTATCTCTCTCCAAGTAACTAGGAGCCTACTTTAGTCCAATAGCTCCTTGTGTATATCTCAAAATACAGCCTCATCCCATCTCTGTAACAGTCTGTCTGCAAACCTAGCCATCCCTATAGACTGGGTCCTCTTTGAGATCAGGCACAGAGTTCTAGCCATCATTATATTCTCAGAAGATGCTCCACAAATGGTTGTGAAATGGAGGAGAGAAAGAATGAACACAGTGACCATGACCTTGAGCAAGACACATAAACTCTGTGCTGAGGAGCTTTTGTCTCTGGTCGTAAGCACAGGGAGAAAAGGAGATTATGCTATATTTCCCTTACCTTATATGCATTTTGCACGATTCTATTAGCTGTAGATGTCTTTCCCTGATGACTTCCAAGTCCTTTTAGAAGAAAGGTGCAATGCAAATTCCAGGCAGTCTTATGGATGATTGACTCTGGAATAATACCTTTATTCTCCTAGTTTGTGTTAAGATACAGGTGAATTTTGATGAGCTTATAGCAAATCTGCTGCTGGCACAATGAGTCTCTTAATGTCATCTAAATGATATGGTTGGGTTTAAAAATATTTGGAATTTCGGTAAGGGCCATCATCTGAGAAGGAAATTGCAGTCCAAGAAGAGCAACATCCTGGTGATGACTTGGGGGTGAGGGATGGGGGCCAGCGGGCTCCCCAGGGCCCTTCTGTCTCATGGGCATCACTGATTTCTAAGTTACACTTTCATTAAAACACCTGTTTCGAACTCTGTTTTCAGGTGCATTTATTTATTTGAGGAAGGGACTAAGGAGTGAGAAGATTAGTATTTCTAAGACTCCTTAGTTTAAAATACACCTACAGTGACAATTGAACTATTGATGTCGTTTTGATTTTCCGTGAATTAGTTTAACTTCATGTAGAAGTATCTCCCTCACTTTCATCTTACCACAAACTTCAGTGTGATTAAAAATTATCCCTCGAATCTCCAAGCCACATATTCTAGGTTATAAGAAGGCTTGCGCTTCTCAGAAAACATATTGGCCATTTAGGCACTGTAAATTTTGTGCTATGGGTTTCTGAAATCAGGCTCATTCATTTATTTGGAGTCCTGAGCTCAGAGACAGCGCTGGGCTTTGTCCTCACATCCCCCAGCTCTCTGAAGGCTGAGTGAGTGCTGACCTCCCTCTACTGTTGCTGGGAAGAAGCAGGCTTTCTGCTTTATATTTAATTAGCAGATTTTTCTTTTTAAAGATCAAAATGCTTTTTTAAAAAATTTCAAGGGGGAAAAATAAGGCCCAAGGATATCAAAGGTCACCCTGTAAGTCATTTTGTCTCTCTAGAATGGTCTTTTCCCGTGGTGCTTTTTGCCCATTTATTTTGAAAAAAAAAAATACATGAGTTCAGACTGTCATTAGGGAAATTGGTATCATTTAAAGGTGAATTAAACATTCCCCTTGTCTAAACTGCTCTGGGGAGAGAACAAAGGACATGTCATATGATTGTGGTTAACACAAAGCTATTTTTCTCTTGTCTGGTGTAAATGGTTAACTGTGTCGTGACAAGGCAGGTTTGCGAAGACGGCAGGGCATAACCAGCAACCGTAATGTGAATTGAGGGGGGCTGTGCAGTTAGGCATGAATCAGCCTCTAAAGCGTCAGGCTGGAGTTATTTCCTAACATCAAGGAGCTTCAACTTCTGCCTTCAGAGCAGGGTGATGCTGCACGTCAAATCCTGAATTCAGATGAGTGTGAAGCTCTCTTGGAGAAACCGTGCTCCTCTTCGCAGCCACAGCTGGGCAGCCACCAGAGAGTTTTCAGGCTAGACATGTTTTTCCCCAACATCTGTCAGCTTAGCTAAATCAGAGCTCCAAATGAACAGTGTAATACCCAAGATCATTATCTGGATTTGTGACACTCCCTCCTACTTCTCCCTGGAGGATTTGGGATTGGAAATGAAAAACAACATTTGTAAGGGATCAGGAGAGGGAGGATTTTCATCTTTATTATTATTACTACTAGTAATGCATTTTCATTAACAGGGTTTTAATAGTATGGAACAAGAAATATAAAACATGGCCCCTTGATGTCAACATGCTCTACAGTGTATTCTGCACAGGTTAGTGTTTCTGTGGTACAGCTACAATCCCAGATAAGCCTGTTAATTAGGCTTGAGTCTACAGGTACAGTCTACACAGCTGTAATTTTCTGCTCTGAGCTAACTGAAAATTTGCAGATGGTCTCTGGGTATAGCACGTTTTTGCAACATCGAAAAGATACGGTCTGTGCTCCAGGTAGAAAGAGAGAGTTAATCCACTAATCAAGTCAACAAATATTTATTGAGTGCCTACTTGATGCCCGACTAGGTGCTAGTATTTCAGGGGATACGTGATGAGGACAGCTTTCACCTTTAATGAGGAAACGTTACTCACATTCACAAGCAGCATGGCATGGCGGACAGAGTGCAGCATCTAGAATCAGACCAACCTGTTTTTAGAAATTCAATTTTACAACTTAAAAATGATATGGCCTTGGAAATGAGAGTGCTATTTCGCATGCTAGACACCTTGTGTCTATATATCAAAATAGGGATATTAATATGTTCAGGACTATTTCAGACATTAGCAATAGTATTTGTAGAACACCTGCCACACTGGAGGTGCTCTGTAAATATTGCTCTAAGATGGTGAACTATTTAATGCATCCTAACTTAGTCCTTGTAATAGTTACTCAAATGCTCAGAGGTCAGAGAGAAGCGTGTCAGCTGGAATAGATGGGTAAATGTTGAGCATAACTAGGATAGCTCTTAGAAATGGCAGAATCAAATTGCTAGAAGGGATCTTAGAGTTTAATTGGTCCAACTCACTCATTCTATCAGTAGCAAAAAAGACTCAAATAAGTTGACTTGCTCAAACTACTCAATCAATGGGGAGCAGGTGCTGGACTGGTATGTACAAGTGACGTTGCTTCAGGAGAAGGTGTTGTGTAACATGGAGGTTCCCAAACCTGGCAGAGTGTAAGGTGAGATTTTTAAAAAGTAGACTTTCAAGATAGTCTACTCAGGAGGCTTGAAAGGAGACCTAGGGATATGTTGTCCCAGTGAATTCCTGGCTTGCAAATTAACCTAATGGTATAGTATAGAGAGCCCCAAACATAAAGTCTCAGTCTTAACAATTGCCCTGCCTGACTGTGTGACTTGGGCAAGCCGACTTTTCCATTCTTAGTTGTCTATCTGTCTCTTGAAGGTGTTGTTTTTGTTGAGACTGTAGTCACTTCCATTTCTCATAATCACTTAATGACACCATTTCATGCCTGGCTGGTATTGAAGTTTGAAGAGTCCCTGGCTTGTTCGTGAGCGGAGGGCTAACCCAAATGGTAGAGAGAAGGTGAGATCCTGGTTATATAGCCTGGTCGGAAAGGAGAAGCAGCGGGAGACATGATCACATAGCTGGGAGAGGCTTTGAGTATACAGAGCTCTGTGGGGTGGGTGTGGGTTTTGGACTTTGTTAGAGTGCTTCCAAAGTGGTGGTGTGTGAAACATTAGGCCTTGGACACGCTCTGAAAGAGTCTCTATTATTAAGTTTGGGAGATGCTACATACTCTATCACAGTCTAGGAGATTCATAATACAAATTGAGGCCTCTGAGGAGTCCGATTAACCTTATTTAGTCTGGAATGTTTTACATTTATTTGGTCAGAGAGCACTTAAAATAATAATTATTAATTAATGTTCCATGGAACACATTATAGATATGAAGAGTCATTATAAATTCTATGTTTAGTTTTGGAGAACTTTTACAGGAACTTGGGGAAGTGATCATTAAAAAGAACATTTAAGAAGAGCAGGAAATGAATTGAAATTTCTCAGTTTGGAGAAGAGAAGCCTTGCAAAATCCATTTTTAGTTGTGTGAACTGGTATAATGAGGGATATGATTGATTGTTCTTCATATGTGCTGAGTATAAAGCCAGAAGGAATAGGCTTAAGAGTTAGGCCTGGAGATTTAGGAGGACGAAAACAGAAATCTTTTTGATAAGGGATATAAAGTAGAATAGTTTATCTAGGGAAATAATGTAATTTCCAGAGTCTCATCCATTTCATGTAATAAAATCAGAAGGATAGACTGGATAACAAGTCAAGTTCCTTGTGTTTTTGTGCCTGTCTTTTGTTACCTGTGTGCTTACATGGGAGCCACAAAGCACCTCAGCCATCTAAGTGAAGATTCTGCTGCTTACAGAACCTTAGACTTGGAAAGACCCCAACTTCTGGTCCAATTTCTCACCAAAGCAGGAGTATTTTCTGCAGTGCTTCTGCTCTGGGGCCTCCAGGAATACACTGAGAACAACTCCAGTGCTTCTGAAATCATTGCTTTCCTAGGCAGCTCATTTCATTTATGGATAGCTCTAATTGTTAGGAAGCTCTGCCTTACTAGGAAACAAAATATATTTTATTGCATCTTACACATTTTAAACCTAGTTATTTGTATTTGAGTGCCATAATTATATGTTCATATTTTTTCTTCTTTTGGGACAACCATTTAGATGTTGAAGACAAATACCATATCTGCACTAATCTTTCTTCAAGACAAATAGTCCAAATCCTTCAGGCATTTCTCCTAATATACTGTCTCTAGAACTGCTTCACTATTGTCTGTAAATATTTTGGTTTTAGTGCTTATGACACTGTGTCCAGAGGATATGGGGAGATCATCACAAGCTGCACCTGGATTATGATTGCTTTTGATCTGTGCAGAAGATGAATGCAGAGAGGCCATGTGTGCTGGGCGAGACTGTAAGAGTTCACAATCTGAGCACCCCCGAGGTCAGCCCAGGGGGTGGGCTGCAGATCCATTCGGCCTATTTACATGTGGAATCAAGAGGTCACAGGAAGGGACCTGTCCTAGTATAAAAAATGTTGATGAACACCATTTGGCATGATAATGGCCTCTGAGGAAAGGGTTGAACCTATAGTTTCTTGAAGTCACCGAATGCTATAGCTTAAACTTTTTCTCAGCTTTATTAATGGGATTAAAAGCAGTCCCTGTGACACATTTCCCAAGAGATACACATCTTCCCTGGGGGGTGGACTGGGGCAACTTGGTGTCACAAAGAAACTCTGCTTCATATCTCTTACTGGGACCTTGCCCGGCACCCCTAGACCTCAGTAGCCTGGAAATGGGAGCCATATTTTATTCATTTGTTCAGTTCTTTTCCTTTTTCTAACGGAGAATTGCATCAGTCAGTTTTTGTTTTGTTTAGCAATCATGCCATTCAGTTAACAAAAATACTTTCTTCTCCCCACACAAACCACTACCAATTAAATTCTCCCACCTATAGCACTAAACTCTCTCAGCTAAGTGCTGGAGTTTACATTTGTTCCTGTTACATTTCACTTTATTTACGTGACTTTATTGATGTTTTTAAGCTTGTCCTTTCTGAAGCACTTGATATTCTTCCTATCTTGCAGTCATTTGCACTATGGATAAGCCAGCCTTCCATTTCTTCCTCAAAGCTTGCCCATCAGAAATGGACCCAGCAGAGAGTTCTGTGACCTGGTACTAGAAATCGCTTTGAGTAAGACACCAGCTCTTTAACCAGCTCCTTGAATGACTGTGTCTAGTCAGCTATTTATACATTCACAGACTAGAACTATGTTTTTCATCTTGTTTACAGGGAAAGCATGGAGGACTATTGAAATGGTTTACTAACATCAAAATACATTGCACAATGCCTGCTTACTTCTTTCTCTTGGATGTTCACGGGAATTTGGGTTTGATGTGAAACCAGATGTGTACTTCTACTGGACAAAGACATTACTGTCTCTGGGTCATGCTGGCATTGCCCTTCTAGGCACAAGCATGTCCAACAGTTTCAAGAAGCAGCTGCCTCCAATGGCACTGAGTTCAAGCTCTTGGTGCCGTTTACAGGACCTTAGTAGGCTGGTTTGTCTTTGCATCTTGTTTTCCATCGTGTTCCCTTCATGCTCCAATTTTCTTAATAGGCCACACTCTTTAAAACTCTGACTACTGACACCACGTTTCTACTCCCTGGACACCTTGCTCCTTCAATTTTCTTTGACTACTGCCTAAGCAGCCTTGGCTCAGCCCTAACTTCCTTGCAGAAGCAATCCCAATCCACAGGGCCGGATAAATGGTCCTAGCCATGTGCTCCCTTGCACCCTGGCTGGCCTCCGTGGTAGCCCTTGCTGTTCGGTTGTCTTTGCCTGTGGATTTTTTTCTCCTCGCTTGGTGTGAACTGCTTGAGAGCAGGTACAATGTCAGGTACATAGCAGGCTCTAAGTAAGCCAATTAGCGATCTATGGGCTGTGATCTCATAGGACACTGAGCTACATTAGGGAACTCTGAAAAATCTCAAGTTCTTTTGTCCAGGTCATTGACGTTTTTGAGCTTGGGTTTCCTTATCTGTAAAATAAAGATGCTCTCTAAAGTTATAGGCTAATGCAAACAGCATTAAACTGGAAACAAGCAGTCCTGACCTAGATCTCTCAAGAGATTTGGGATAGGTGTTTAACCAAGTCATTCGCTTTCTGAGTCTTGGGTCTTTACATGAAGAAGCTGACATTTGTACAGCAGATAAACATGGCGTCAGAGATGGGCAGCTATTGAACAATTCACTTTGTGCCTCAGTTTGCTTATTTACAAATTCCTCATTACTTGGCAGTACTCTGGTAAGAACAGGTGAGCTAACCCCAGTAACTTGGGAAAAAGATAAAAATACATTGAATATCAGTTGTGTGTTAAGTTCATTCCAGTGTCATAGTACTTTATTCTCCCAGCAACCTATATGGTAAGTTTTATATATCTGTTTTTAGAAGATGATTCAAGGTCACACTGTTTATAAATGATAGACTGGGTCTCCCAGTGTGACTGCAAGCCCGTCCCACTCCATTTCCCCCTGCAGCCCTCCTTTGTGCAATGCCTGGCATTGGCTCACTTCACCTTTCAGGTCTAAGTCTGGCCCCACAGTGTTCTCAGTCTCTGGATGGCAGCTGGTGCTAACACGTGGCTCTCTGGCCTGCAGACGGAGAGAGGGCTGGCCGGCCCTGCTGGCGCTGTTGGCCTGGCTGGCTTGAAGCCCCACTCACGTCCTCTCTCCGGAGCGGGAAGAGAGGCACAGAGGCGACCAGGCAGCGTGCGTGGTTTATAAAAAGCCATCAGGAGCACCGCTCTGGGACTGCAGTCATTTATCCGCACTTTTTCCTTGTAAAATGTTACTGACTGTTTTACACCAAGGGCAGTTTATCCTGAATGGGATATATAGGCATTCAATTCACCTCTACTTTTTTGCCAACTCTGCTTTTTCCCCCCTTGCTTCTGAAGTTATATATGGTTCTAGGAGAGGAAGCCATTTTCTATCCGAAGAGAAAAAGAGCTGACAGCTTTAAAAAGAAACCTTCCATCATAGGAAAGAACATTTGGTTGAGAAGATAATGCCTTTGTTTTTAAAAATGGAATCCTGCTTCAGTGGTATTACTGTCTTCTAAAACTGACCCTGTTTTCGGTCAGATGTTAAGAACTTTACAGAGATGATTCCTATCAGTGTACTTTGAGAGGGTAAAATGGAAGGTAGATATGATCAGCCCTATTTTTCAAATGGGAAGATCAAAACTCAAAGAGGTTAAACCACTTGTTTAAGATTGCAATGGGAAGGTGATGGGGTAAGCATTTGGCCCTAGCAGCCAGTTTAATAACAGAGAGGAGGAGGAGGAAGACAGAGCAGAGAGGAAAGGGGGAGGATG
>PVJO010023016.1:0-26897 GCA_004026905.1 Hystrix cristata | reverse complement strand
TTATATAATAGTTTCAGTTATAACTTTTTTAAAAAGAATTGTATTGGGGCTGGGGATTTGCTCGGTGGTTAAGAGTGCTTGCCTAACAAGTACAAGGCCCTGACTTCAATCCCTGGCACCAAAAAAAAAAAAAAAAAAAAAGAATTGTGTTGCGGTGACTTTTCAGTTCTGCTGTTTTGTCTTTATAAAACATTCCTCCTTGTGTGTGGAATTTAGCAACGTTTTTTGTGTATAATATGTTTTCAAATTGTAATATTCCTTCATTGATACAGTTTCTGTACAAATTAAACATGGTGCCTTATTTGTCTCCATTAAAAAAAATACTCATCTGTCCTTTTTTTTTTTTTTTTTTCCCCAAATACTCTTAATAGTCTTCCCCTTACCTAAAATTTTTCGGGAGGGAGGTTCCTGTATCCCTCCAGTACTGGAGATTGCACCAAGGGCCTTTGCACTGAGCTACATCCCCACACCTCTTTTATGTTGTTGTTTGGTTTGGTTTTGTATTTTGAGACCAGGTCTAAATTGCTCAGTTGCCCAGACTGGGCTCCAATTTGTGATCCTCCTGCCTCAGCCTCCCAGAATGCTGGTGCTAAGCGTGTACTACATGTTCTGTTTTCTTTTGTGAAACTATGCTGAATTGAAATTAATAGGCAAATTAATAATATTTTTCTATTATTTGGTGTGTAGTATATGTAAATATAGCAATATAATGAGCACAACACTATTTGATATATTTTTATGCTAACTATACCATAGCTGCTAAAAATAATACAAGTTGAAGTTTAATAAGAAAGCATACATGTTTGCTTTAACACTTGTCTTCACAGGCACACACAGCCCGTAGATAAGTTGAAATACTATCATCAGTAATGGGTTTGTCTTTAGAGTCACATAGGCACGTGCAATATCTGATTCGTGCTGTGTGTGGTGCTTGGGAGAGGCAGAGTTAGTATTGCGCTGTGCCCCCCACTCCACAGCATTCCATTGTTTCCTCTTGGGTCTTTGCTTGAGAACTGTGTGTTCAGATTGTGAAAAATACCACTAACAACCATAGAACGACGTTAAAAAGTGTGTCATCTTGTAGAACCACATCACCAGCTGTCCAGGGCTGCATGCAGCCTGTGGGCCACAGATTGGCTATACCTGCCTTAGTTAATTTTCTGCCTCAGTGAATATTCAACATAGAAATCATATTTTTCAGAACACACTTTGTGTCAGACATGGTACTAGGTAATGAGAATTTATAAATGAGTAAGATATTCTCTTAAGACAAAGACAGTCTGTTTAAAGTTACAAATTGTAAATCAAAAATTATAATCAGGAGGGCTTGGGGATTTAGGTCAATGGTAGATCACTTGCCTAGCAAGTGTAAGGCCCTGAGTTTGATCCCCAGCACCCTCCCCCACAATTATAATCAGGTAAGAAATATCAGTAGACAAAGCAGAAATGTTTTGAGGCAATGCCCTGAGGGAAGAAGATTCCTTATTTTTCTGTTTTGATGTGCTGGGGATTGAAGCTTGGTCTTGTGTGTGCTAGCGCCACCCTATCACTGAGCTGTGTCTTCAGCCCAAGAAGATGGTTAACATGGAACCCTAGGAAAGACTAGTGAAGTTTGCTTAAGAAGAGATCGCCATCACCCAGCAGCCAATATTTTACAAAGAAAAAAATGAGAAAAATCACAAGGATTACTAGTAATTTAAAGTGCTAGCTGTCAGTATATGCTATTTAGAAAGGTTAATGAGAGAGATCGGGTCTGTAATTTTTCTTTCTTTTGATGTTCTTGTGCAAAGTATGAAGTTTATGCTGGCCTTTTAAGTGTTGGGAAGTATTCCTTCTTTACTGTACTCTGGAAGATGTGGTATCTTACAAGATTAATGTTATTTCTTCCTTGAATTCATGTGAAGACATTGAGCCTAGGGTTTTTTCTGGTCAGTGTGTACTGTATTAAAGTTTTAGGAGAAACAGTGACCAAAAGTTTCAATTTAAAATGGTGAATATGTGTCTGAAACAATATTCTGTCATTCTTATATTGTATCAATGGCAGAAGTTCACTAGTATAAAAAATCCAGTCAATTTCTAGCCTGCACATGGTCTATTATACATTGAAATACAGAGTTATATGTTGGGTACAGTGGTGTTGAATGAGACAAATGCCTGATGCTTATGGACTCATTTGATATGAACATACATCAGATTATTTTAATTTATTTGCTTTACTAGGGTGATATATGTGGTGAAATATTAAGGATTGTTTTGATGCGTTTTCCTACTCAGAATATTTTGTCTCAGTTGTTTTTGGAGATGAATTTTTAATTTTATGTATTTGTTTTTATAATAAGTAATGTGCAATCATACTTTGGTTCTCAGTTGCTTGGAAACTCATTGAATTTGGTACTTGGCATATTTGACATGAAAATTTTTTCCTGGTAACTGATCGTTTGTTTGGTACTCACCATACAAGTTAGAACTTGTTGCTCTCAATTGCCTCATGATTGGGTACCCTTTCCAGCCAAAACAATTTGGGAGTCATAGTTTTTGGTAGTCGCAGCAGCTCCTGGAACTAATTAACAAGTACTGTGTACCAATGTATTGATATGATCCAAACTTCAAAAGTTAGGAAAATCTGTCTTGAACTCAGTCTGTCAGTCACCCAGTTTCCACCATCAGAGCCAACCAATATTAGTTTGCTTCTTATCTATGCAATTCATACTTGATATAGCTGTTTCTTTTATTATTCCCTTTCATCCTGTAACAACAGTGATGAGAAGGCGTTACTGTAACTATCATACTATTGATGGATTTTTAGGTTTCTTTAGTCATACTGCCAAAAACCTACATTGAACATTCTCATTTGCTTCTTGGTAACTAAGTAATCCTTTTCTTCAACTGAATGTTAAAGACATATCTTTCTGTTTCATTTCAGCCATGAACCAGAGAATCAGCCAGAGTGCTCCAGTAAAACAGCCACCACCTTTGGCTCCCCAGAGCCCACAGGGAGGTGTTATGGGTGGTAGCAACTCCAACCAACAGCAACAGATGCGTCTCCAACAACTGCAGATGGAGAAGGAAAGACTTCGGTTGAAACAGCAAGAGCTGCTTCGGCAGGTGAGGCCACAGGTTAGAAACCAGCCTTCTACTTTTGGGGGTTTGTTTTCCTTTGTGAAGTTGGGAAAGTTTCATTTTTGCATTTATTAGTTACAGAGGAATATTATTTTTCTAAAGTTAGAGAGACGCACAAGCATTCTATCTGGTTTTGTCCTTGTCTTAGTTTTTTAACTGGCTCTTGTTCATATGGGCTATAACGTGTAAAAATCCAGTACCTTAAAGAGCTGTTTAGGCCATGGTCATTGCAGTTGAGCAAAAATTGTTTTTTTGGTGTGGTTTTTTTTTTTTTAAAAAAACAGTGTTTCACTTTGTAGTTCAGGCTGGCCTCAAACTCAAAGCGATCCTCCTGCCTCAGCCTCCCAAGTGCTGGGATTACAGGTGTGTGCTACCACGCCTGGCTCAATTGAGCAAAAATTGAAGGAAGCAAGAATGCTTCCTCAGATGTACATGGAATTGTGTATTACTGTGTTTCTGAAGATTTTGCTAATGGGGATACTCTAGAATACCACTTGGGAAAAAAAATCTTTAGATGAAATATTTGTATGTGGGACAGATGTACCAGTGTGACTTTTCTTGAATGACAAATATGTTTCATTATTATCAAATCTTAATAATTTTCATCAAAAATGAGTTATACCCAAATAATATGAGTTATACCCAAATTTAGGAGATTCCAATATGTCTTAAAATTACCTGGTTTTTGGGCTGTGGGTTTAACCCAGTGGTAGAGCCCTTGCCTACCATGTGCAAGAGCCTCAGTTCAGTCCCCACCATGGGGTGGGCAGTGAGGTGCCTCCTTATGGATGTTTTTTCTTACAGGTAATGGCAGTATCTACAAGTCAGTAAAGAGCTTGAAACCTTTTATGATCATTGCTGTCAGTTTTCTTTCAGAAAGTACTATTTATTGGTCTTTTTAGTGAATAAAAACAGCCTCTTATCTGAAAATTAATTTTTGCTTTATTTTGTTTCAGAGTATTTAAGATAATGTTCCAATATTAGGGATGTGATCTTATATTAAGCAGTATACTTCTTAATTTTTATATAAAATTTTTTGAGTAGATAATGGAAACAAACCATAGTGAAAGTATATCGTGGAAGGAAATAAAATGTCCTTTTCCCTGTTTCCCTAGTTCTTTCCTCTGGAGGTAAAGTAACTGAATTCCTTGCTTTTTGTTTTTCCTCCCAGAGATATTGTTGACAAAAAATACTGTGTATCTATACTGTTTACCCCACTGAGTCATAACGTACTAAATATAGACATTTAAAAGTTGATTATACTTTACATTTTTGTTATGAGGACACAGAAAATTAAAGATACATTTTTTTTAAAAGACTGTAGTTTTAAAGTATATCTTGAATATCCTTGAAAATAGGCAGTCAGTACTCTCTCGTAACTCTGATTTGGAATATGAAAAACTGGTACGTGAGGAGTTAAATATATTCATGGAATTCAGGCAGGCTCACCTTTAAATTGTACACTGTCAGTGTAATTCTCATGTGGTTGGCATCAGCAGTGAGCCCGTAATGGAGAGTAAGAGTTCGTGCTAGCATATGTTGTCAGGACCCGGTCTTGAAAGAGGTGCTTCTTCATCTACATATAGAAGATGGAAAGCAAAAGCAAAGTAATATGGTTTATTGTACCTCTAACTGACTTTATAACAAATGTAGAAGAAAGGAGTTTTTCACTTATATAAAATTATATTGTCAGAAAAAAATAGTCATTAATAATGTAATTATGTGGCTACTAGAAGAAATGAAACTTTTAAAAGTATGTTTTATACAGCTTGTTTTCATCCTTTGCCTTTCGTTTTGTTGTGACTATTAGTTGATCTAAGTAAGTGCAAGTCTCAATTTCAGTACTACCAAAATCAGGAAAGCTTAATAAAAAAAAGTTTAATTGGCCAATGTTGAGGTCTTGCTGTTTTTAAGGTAATTTACAGTTCAGAAATGGGCCACTTATTTTGTTGTATACCATAGGTCAGTCTGTTTGGTTTTTGTTTGTTTGTTTTGGTGGGCAAAATGTTGCTACTTATAAAACTTTCTATTCTAAAGAATTTTTCTAAATCTTATTCTCATTCTTACTCTGGGTGATGGGTCTTGGACAGAATAGCTTCACTTTCTTTAAAGGTAACCTCTTTGTTTGTTCTTTTTTGCCTACTGTGTCGTCTTTTTTATACTGAAGGGACAGGTCTGCTGTATTCTCATACTAATCATCTAGCTTTAAGAATTTTTTGTTTTTGTTTTAGCAATCAATGTGATTTCAGTATATCTTAAGTTGTTTGGCTTCCTCTGAACTTCTTCCACTGGCAGTATTTCTTACCAGTGAAACATCAGAAATACTATTTACTTCATCTAATACTTAGAAGCAAAGAACCTACCTGACTGTTACCAAAGTTTTAGTCCTATGCTCTCCTATTCTCAATGCTGCTAAAAACTTCTGAGGTTTCAGTTTTGTTACATGGTGACTCCATTGGCTCTTGTCTTCCTCGGTCTGCTGCTTCTTGGGTAGCTTGGGAATTCTGTGCTATGGTGATATGTCTGGAAACAATTTGTAACTCAGCCTACACAGCCAAACCATGTGGCTTACAGTAATTTTTATCCATCTTATTTTTTACTCTTAGGCAATGCGGAATATCAATCCCAGCACAGCAAATTCTCCAAAATGTCAGGTAGGCTCTTATATGATGTTTTAGCATTGGGAAAAAAAAAAAGATATTAAATTAGGAAAGCAAGAAACTTGAATTCCAAGATCCTGTCCTCATTGAAGATTAGCCAGAGTATAACTTTGAGTCATCTTTCTACCAAGACACTTAATATGACTTTTCCTATAGAATCTGCACTATCTTCTCCCTTCCCACTCTTCCCAGAGTTTCTAGTATTCATTTTAACTGTGTGGAGGTCTTTTTAGTTCACATTTGAAGGTATATTATGTCTCAGTCATGCGTCCTGTCAGCCTAAAGTGTGTCTTAATTTTTATGTGAATAGCTTAAAATTATGTTTTTAATATTTTAAAGGAATTAATAAATTGAACAGCAGTAAATGATAGTACATATTATTTATGAGTAGGCTAATTTTGGAACTCTTATTCAGAGACGTGAGACTATGAGGAAAAGAGGAATTCTTTCTAGTAGATGTTCCAAAGGAGGAATATCAAAACTGTCAGAAGAGGGACGGTTCTACCTGGATGGTGTTTCCGGTTTCTTGATCCACATTTCTCCCTGATAAGCCCCAGGGAGCACAGGTTGTAAAGGCATCTGATAGAGATGGAAAGATTGTGGCCTTTTTTCCTTTCTTTCTAACAGACTCCTGTATGATTCATAAGAATAATTACATTCTTGACATTTAAAAAAAAAAACCTGTATCTGTAGGGTTCAAAAGATAAAAAGAAATTAGGAACAAAGATATGAAGAAATTGTACTTTTCTTAGATAGGCAGAAGCAACCATAAAACACCTTATAGTTTACGTAGCTTTTTCTGCAGTAAGCTAAATAAGTGCATTGCTTTAGACTCAACTACAGAAGTGGGAATTGGCAGGATTCCACTTGTCCATTGGAGCACCATGCTAATAAAGTTGAATACAGTCTTCAGAGAGCAGTTAACTTTGTAATAAGCTTTGTTCTTCATCTGTCTTACAAATGCCTCCATTTCATCAGAAAACCAAGTAAGGGAATGACTCAAGTCATCTTCACTGAAGTAGAGCATAAACATTATTACAATGAGGGCACTAATACCACATTTGACTATGAAGGGCAGCATAATAGTGGAATTTTATAACATGAAGACATTTTTTCTTTGGTTTTTCTCTGAATTATTTCTCAAAGGAGGCATTTATTAATGATAAATGAAGTGGAAATTAATATTGGAGCAGAAATTAACTCAGATGAGATTCGAATTCAAGTAAAAAGTCCTCCAAGCCAAATAAAAATAGAGATGTTGAAAACCACCCTCTCCCCCATTCAGACCTTAAATTTTAAATCAGCAAATAAAGGAAATTTTTTTAGATTATTTAGTATTTGAAAATAGTTGCTATTATTAAAATTATCATGAGGAATTCTTACTTTTTTTAAGTAGTGAAATTTTAGAGAAGGTGAGGCTGGGATTGTAGCTCAAGTAGTGAATGCAAGTCTAGCATGTGCAAGGCTTTGGGTTCATTCCCCAGCACACCCCCCACAAAAAAGAGGAAAGAAAACCTGAAGCTTAGAAGTAATAAAATTGTAACACACTAAATTTGCAGATTTGCTTACTTAAATTTTACATAGGCCAGAGCAAAAATCCTGAGATACTTTTTGTTGTTGTTGTTGCTTTGTTTTGCTTTGTTTGCAGTACCAAGGCCTTGTTCATGTGCTTTACTGCTGAGCTAAATCCCTATCCCTCTATTAATTTTTTTACAAATTTGAGCAGGGTTTTGCTAAGTTGCCTGTGCTGCCCTAGAACTTGTGTTCCTTCCTCAGCCTCACAAGTAGCTGGGGTTACAGGTGTGCACCACCATGCCTAGTGAGAGAGACATTTTAAAAAATCCACCTTGCATACAATGGAGATTAAAATATTGATTTGTTACATATGTTTTTTTATGGTACAGGGGATTGGACCCAAGGCTAGCACGTGCTAGGCAAGTATTCTGCTACTAAGCTACATCTTTGGCAAGTTTTAGTTGTCAGCACAATTAGTTGACAGAATTATGAAAATGTCTCAATCCCCAGCACCAAAAAAGAAAAAAAAAATTACGAAAATGTCATTAAAAGTATGCACTTTCAGTATAGGGTTAAATTTGAAGTATTTCAGTTTCAGGGAATCAAGTAGTATTTAGAAGCAGCTCTGTGGGGGCTGGGGATTTAGCTGAAGTGATAGAACGCTTGCCTAGCAAGCACAAGGATGTGAGTTAGATCCACAGTACACTCCCCCTGCCAAAAAAAAGAAGCAATAGCAGCTATATGTGTTTTTCTCATCCTATGTGTTTTCTCTGTGATCTTAAGGTAGATTTTGTAGGGTAGAAAAGTGCGGCAACTTTCCTCAACTATCATGGGGGTCATGGCTGACACCCCTATAACAAAAAAACCAAAAATAACAAAAGCAAAACATAATCAATTTAATACAATTTTGTATGCTCTGGGAACCTTCAGAAATGAAAACTCAGAGATCCCTGGGTTGAAGAATGGACAGCTGTGTAGAATCTGATTGGAACAAAAGGATCTGGCCTAATGGTAGACCTCAGGGAAACCCAGCAAGACCTGACAGTTATCTGTGCTCCTCTGTGCAGCATTCTTTCCTGCCGGCTATGGAGCAGGACTCTCTGAAATGAGTTCTTAACAGATAAGGTAGGTCAGAGAGAATTTCTTTATGGCCACTCCTAACTTAGAAAGGCAGAGTAAAGTTAGAATTAATATTCCTAGGTTATATGGCTTGCTTTGTGGGAGAGGGATTCCATTTGCTATGACTCACCACAGGGGAAAAAGAGTTCTATTTTCTCTGGCCTGCCTTTGGGGAGAAAGGGAAAGTAAGAAAAAAGGTCAGGAGAAAGTCAGAGACTTGGCTTCTAAGACCCTTCATGCTCAGCGTGCCAAAGCAACATGCTTTGAGATGTTGTTTTTTGAGTCCCAGCAGTGTCAGGAAAGCTTTAAATAGGGTTTACAAGGATAATCCAGAAAGCACCTTCCAGTCTGAAAGAGCAGAATATGTAAAGTCATAATTCAATATTTGAATACCAGGCATTGTTTCCCAAGGTTTTTTTCTTTTTTAACCTTTCTAATAGAAATCAGTGTAGCTATCAAGCAGCAGTGATATCAGTGTCATATTTTATTTCTATGCTTCGTATTTGGTGGGATGTGGGAAACTGCTGAACTTCAAAATGTTTTTTGAGTCACTAGGTTTGAAAGCTGTTAAATACTTTGGTAGGATTAATAAATCTGTTTTAAGAGTCTGTAATCTGTACAGTAATGTCAGTATGGGTGAGGTTCATGAAAAATCCTAAGAGATATGACTTACAGGCAAAACCTTGAAAAATAAAACTTCACACCCAGTGTGGTGATACATACCTGTCATCCCAGTATGCTGGGAGACTGAGGTAGGAGGATCACAAGTTCAAGCTCATCCTAAGGTGATGTGGTGATTTAATGAGACCCTCTCTCAAAAATGAGTAAAATTTAAAAGTATTTAAGAAGAGTTGGGGATGTAGCTCAGTGTAGGGACCCTGGGTCCAATCCCCAGTACTAGAGGAGAGGAGGGAGGCATTTAATGTATCTTCTTAGGTAAATGTGGAAATTTATTAGTTTATTACAGTGTGTTTATAGAATTTTGGAGTGATTTGTCCTTACAAGAGCTTAAGCTTTTAATTTCATTTCACTTATTCATGTTTCAAAAACAACTTCTGTTGTCAAAAGAAACTTTGAAACTATAAACATCTTTGCAGGTGAGCGTTTTGTGCTTAGTTTTCCAGTCATATCTTTGTTATGTATCTAAGTTCCTTTATAAATTGGAGAGAACTTTGGAGTGGGTTTAGAAATATGCTCCACCTTGTTTCAACCCCTTGGATAGAAACAGTTTGAAAATAGTCACTCTGAGTGTGAATGTTTTTGCCTTCTTACGTTGAAGAATTGGTGGTGCTTAATATCTAGTGTTGCCTTCTACTATACCTATAAGATCAGGTCTAAACCCTACAGCCTGTCTTCTCTCTTACTGATTCTAGGTTAGCAGTTCTCCCACTAGAGAGAGAACCTTTGCCATCCCCCTTGCTTGCCTCTTAGCAATTAAGGTTCTCTGCTTTTCCCCCCAAGTGTCCTCATCACAAGTCTTAAAAATAAGCACAAGGGGTTGGAGATTTAGCTCAAGTGGTAGAGCACTTGCCTAGCAAGTGCAAGGCCCTGAGTTCAATGCCCAACACCCTCCTCCCGCAAAAAAACTTTTTAAAAAATCACAAAATAAAAACAAGACACATATATAAAAATATATATATATATAAATGTCTTAACCCAGCAGCCTGTGGAATTCAAATTAAGGTGGTCCAAAGTATGATACAAAATTATTTTTGTGTTCAGATAATTGTTTCAGTCTGCATAGAAATTACTGTATCAATATTTTACAACTAAAGAATATTCTGTAGTTATCATTCTTAATGATAAAACTCACAGTATTACTGCTGAGGGTATTGGACTGCACTGTTACCCCTCAAAAGTAAAGAGGTTCAGATGTCCACAGTTTAAGTTAAATAGAGCAAAATAATGCTACTGTTCAGAGCCATGTGAAAACCATTGCCAAACATCTTTTTCCCCTTGAATTTAGTAATAGCAAAGAATTTGGTTTTTTTATTTTCCTGTCCAAACTGTGTTTCATTTTAGCAGATGCCAAAAAAGCTATTTCAAAATCCTCTTAACACTTTTTTTTAATATTATCTCTCCTCTTTGAAGTCTTAATTTTAAATAAATCTGTATTCACTTGAGTATTTTCCCATGAATGTATTTTATTTTTGGTTGGTGTGTTGAAAACTTTTTATGTAAAAAGAGAAAAGGGAAAATTTAGCCTTATACCCTGCATACTCTGATAGGTTATTTTAATTGCTTTATTAACTAAAACTGGCTCTTCCTTGCTATTTGACTGATGCTTTAATAATTTCATTAATTGGAAAGACAAATTACAAAAGTTCTAATTCCAGAAATCTTTCAGAATAATGTTGAATTTCGATAATGCTGGGAACACCAAACTATAATTCTTGTTTTGAATATTAACTTTTCAGAATTTAGGATTATCCCATAGTTCTCGTAATTGTCCCTAAATCTGTATGTGTATACTTTTTGCAGTCAAAAAAGTTGTCTTGAAGTGGAAGCTAATTTGATAAATGACATACAAACATTAAGAAACAGAGGTGGGGTTGTGTAGCTCAGTGGTAGAGTGCTTCCCTAGCATGCCTGAGGCCCTGAGTTCAGTCTCCAGCACCAGCAAGTCAAACAAACAAATAGCATTCTAAGTATTGGCCAGATATTTTAATGATATTATAAATTATGAAATATTAGTGACTTTTGAAAGCTATGTTAATTTTTTTTGTTAGTGTATGTTTGTGGTACATAGTGAATGTATTCGTTGTGGGGAGTCAGTGCATGTACATAGCACATTTAGATACTTTATACTTTCTCTCCCTTCTGTCTTCCCCCATTCCTGGATTCTGGATTCCCCCATTCTGTCTCCCTCTTTTCTGTCATTTTGTGTGTGGGTGTTTGCATGGCTTGGGTTCTGGGTTTGTGGGGGTTTTTGTTTTGTTTTGTTTTGTTTTGTTTTGTTTGTTTTGATTTTTTGAGACAGAGTCTCGCTATGTAGTTCATGCTGGTTTTGAACTCACTATGTAACCCAGGCTTGCCTCAGATTTGGAATGATCATCCTGCTTCAACCTCCCAAGTGCTGGGATTATAGGTGTGCACCACCACACCCAACTTTCCTTATAGTATTTTAGAATGTTCAATGTTTACGTATAGCTTCCTAATGTACGTATCTCTTATTAAAGCATGTAATTTGCGCATGCATGTGTGTGTGTGTGAGAGAAAGAGAAAAGAAGGGGAGAGGGAGGGAAGAAGCAAGGAAGGAAGCTGTGTTGAAAAATTTGGATTTCAGATTTTCTGAGGTAATCTTCCTTAAATTGGTTATCACCTCCTTTACTTGTGTGTCATGTATTATCTGAAAATGGATATATTTTTAAATAGCTCAGTATTTGCTAAAGACAGAAATTGTTTTAAGAAAGTAGTAAGGTTGACATGGTAGTTTGCCTCCCCCAAGTCATTAATTCTTGTTAGTATTTTCATATGCAATTAACATACTTTGTTACACTGGGTTCCATATGGAAAGTTTTTAAGTTACAGTTGCTAGTTAAAGAAATTGTAAAAAGTGTAGGAGGGAAATTGCATCTATATATGTAGAAAAACAGACCAACCTTTCCCTCCCCTTTTTAATACATGTATGTCTTTGGAGTTCATTAGAGTGTAAGAACAGTAGTAAGTAACCTCTCCTTCCTGTATAAATATATACCCATGCATACTATACACATGTATACTGAATCTCAAAATAATGGTACTAATCACCATTATTTTTCAGAGTTTTGTGAATTATTGTATAAGTCTCATAGCTATTCCTAAATCCATGTGTACACTTTTTTAAATTTAAAAGAAAAAAAGCTTGTTGATACTTTGGTAAATGGCACAAACAAGTAAAAAACAAATATTCTAGGATTGGCTAACTGTTGCTTATTTTAATTTGTTTGGTATTTTACAGTACTGAGATTGAATCAGTGCCTTCACACTGAACTATATCCCTCATTCATTCATTCATTTTGAGACATAGTCTCTCTTAAATTCCTCAGTTGCCTGGGCTAGACTGACTGGAACTTGCAGTCCTCTTGTCTCAGCCTCCTAGAGTGCTGGGATTATAGACATGTGCCACCACACCCAGTTTGGCTAAATGTTTTCAGAAGGCAAATTTTAAATGTCGAATAGAAATTTGGAGATGTATCCTACTCTGTGTTTTATTTAGTCAGGTTTTGAAGGGACGGTAGACATGAAATGAGAAATAATTTAAAAACAAATTCCTCCTATAAACTGTCTTTGTTCCAGTGAAGAACAGATAAATTGTGGGTTTCCATTGTGAGTAAATTTTATAATTCCTTGTATTCTTAGCCAACTATTATAAACGTAAAAATGAATTACTGTGTAAAGCTAAGAAATGCAGATACAAAATACTGAATATTTGTTTTAGGACTATATGGACCTTTTGCTAATCTATTAAAGTAGTATAGTTTTATCAGAACACATTTTGGATGAGCAGGAATCTTATTTTGTAATTGAGTAAATCTGGTATAGCTGTTTTAAATTTGGGACATAACTGGATTGCCTGCAACAAAACTGATTTTAGTTGAAATGTTTCATGTTGAAAGTTACATGAAGTAACTCTAAGGAGTTTTTGGGTCACTTTATTCTGAACACAATGCCTAAAATTAGAATACTGATCTAAAAATACAAGTTTGTTAAATTTTTCTTTTCCCCAAGGTAGTTAGAATAGTTTGATGGTCTTTCAAAAATGGAGAAATAAGCAAGTTACAAGAAATTCAACCAAAATTTAATCATGCTTCTGTTCTGTATTTCAAAGGTCAAATGGTTCTTCTAGAGTATTTGACTTTTTCTAAATGAAGTAAGTAATTTTAGGCTCATTTTCCTCTGTAATAATACAAAAATGTAGTGAGTTTCCTCATTGAGCTTGCAAATCTTAGCTAATCTGGGACACGTTGGGAGTCAGAGTTCTCTGCGTTACAACTAAAATCAATGGTCCCAGCTTGGTCTGGAGAGAATTTTCCAGGGTGGTTCATAAAGGAAAACATGAGTATGAGTGCTTTATATAGTGGCTTTTATGGACCCAGAGCCCAGCCATAAGAATTGATCCTTCTGTTTCCCTCCTCAAATAGCACTATGATTCCCATAGGATAAAAAAGATTCTTTAAGGGCTAGAGTGTAGCTTAGTGGTAGAGCACTTGCCTAGCGTGCACAAAGCCCCATGTTGGGTCCCCAGCACAACCCCCCTCACCAAGACTTTAAAAACCAGGTGCAAGTGGTACATAGCTGTAGTCCTATTTCAGAGGCTAAGGCAAAAGATTACAAATTCAAGGCCAGCCTTGGCAACATATGGAGACACTGTCTTTAAAAAACCAAAACCAATCAAAAATCATTGAGACCATATGCATTTTGGTACACATCATGTAGAAAAATAAAGAGAAAGGTAGTGAAAACACTTAGGATAGTTCTAGGTTTTTAAATTCTTAATGTATCCAAGAGAAATTAAAGCATGTGTCTACACAAAGCCAAAATTTAGAAATAACCAAAATGTCTTATCAGCAAGTGAATAATCAATTGTAGTATATTTTTATGGTAGAAAGTTAGTGATAAAAAGGAATGAACTATAGCTATAACATGACTTAATATCAGAATAATCTGCAAAATGAAAAGGTACCAGCCATGTGATTCCATTTATAGAAAACTTTTTAAAATAATGGCAAAAAGCAGATCATTAGTTTTTAAGGGTAGGAGTAGAGAAGGTAAGAAACAAGAGAACATCTCAGGAATGATTATCTTTATGGTAGTGGGAGTTTCAGAAGTGTATATATTTAAAAACTCAAATTGTGTACTTTATGTGCAACTTGTTGCTCAACAAATCTCAGGAAAGCTGTTGAGAAATTAGAGTGTCTAATCAGTGATGTTCTGCTTGTTATCACTAGATGTTTCAAATGTCAGCTCAATGTGCCTTGAGTGTGATGTCTATAATCTGTATATATGCTATATGTATCGTTGGCCTTGTCAGATTATATTTGTTTGTTGCCAAATAATGCTAACACCCATCACCACCAATAAGGGAGCATTTTTTCATTGATCCTCTCAAGTTCAGTCTGTATGAAACTTTGACTGAGATGTTTCCGTAGTCCTTCTGGAGCTTGGGTATCTCCTTGGTTAACTTGGAGTGATTTGTCTACTTATTCACACTCTAAGTTGCCTTTCTTTTGTGAATTGAGATTGGTGACATGAAAGTAAAGATTAAAGCTTGGTGCAGTAGTACACACCTGTAATCCTAGCTACTCAGGAGGCTGAGGTGAGAGGACTATGTTTAGGGCCAGCCCAGACAACAGGTGAGGTCCATCTCAAAAAAAAAAAAAAACTTTACCAAAAAAAGATACACTTCACATTGGGGATTTGGCTCAGTAGTAGAGTGCTTGCCTGGTAAGCACAATGCCCTGAGTTCGATCCTCAGCACCAAAAAAGAAAAAAACCAAAACAAAACAAACAAACAAAAAAAGATTAGCTTTAAACAGGTACAGTGCCAAAATTCAGGGATCAAAAACTTAGAGTCTAGTCTGCACATAACTATTAGTTGTAGCCTTGTAAAACAATCTTGAAAAAGTGGGAACTTTATGAAAAAGACTAAAAAAGTTGCAGAAGCATTATAAAAATTCTAGCCAGTGGTTACGGTGCTTGCCTTGCAAGCACAAGGTTCTGAGTTCGATCCCCGGCACCAAAAAAAAAAAAAGAAAAAAGAAAAATTCTAACCAGTTCACTCATTTCAGTAATGATGTACAGGTTAGTGTCATATACCTGCTTTGTTCTAAAGTCACTTCTCGTAACTTTGTAAGATGATAATGGAAGAGATCAAAAACAGAGGACAGAGAGAAAAGAAATAGAAAGGATTTCCAGAAATGCCAAGAAAGCAAATTAGCCTTTAACTTATCTTCTGAGACTGGAAGAAAAGTTACAAATATGAATGTGAATGAAGATACTTTTGAGGGGAGCTGGTGTCTGGAGCTGTCAGAGTTGCAGGTTGTGCATACTGGTCTGTGTTCTTGTTTGCATGGGAAGGAAGTGGAAATGGATTTGCCTGGTTAGGAGCTCCATTGTGCCATATTTGGCGTCTTTGACCATGATGATATGAGGAAGAACTGAGCAAGGACCCCCCCTCCCCTGAAAATATTCAATGAGTTCTCTTAAGGACCCCACTCAAGGCCAAAGACCATTAATTTGTAACGATTCCACTCTGGATAATTGTATTTTTTTTGCCCTCAAATTTCTCAGCAGTCTCACTATCAAAATGAAGCAAGCACATTTTGGCTTTTTTTGGGAAATGGGTGGTGCTGGGGATCGAACTTGGGGCCGCCTCCTTGCTAAGCAAGTGCTCTACCACTGAGCTAAATCCCCAACCCTCTGAAGCAAGCACATTTTAGCATTGATTCAGGTTGTGATTTGTTGGGGCTGAGATAAAATTACACGGTGTGTACATCAGGAATCTGAACGTACTTGTATGTATTTCAAATGATCAGTTATGAATTCAGTTTTGTAGAGAAAGAAAAAGGAAAAAAAAGAAATAAGAAAGCTAGTAGAGTGGAATAGTTTTAAAGAGAGAAGTGTCTGGGAGCTTCTGAGTTTGGAGGGCTAACTGGGAGAGAGTCGTAAAGGAAGTAGAAAAAAAAAGTAAGATTTTCTGGGAGAGAATTTCTAAGTGGGTTCTAGGATGTTACTGAGGGAGTTAATGATTGAAATACGTTAATAAAGTAGTCAACATCATCGAAGTTTGAGAATATCTAGGAATCTCAGCTGTGGATTATAGGAGTTTGTACCTGGTTGTTGACAGTTCCAGGATGATAGATGCAGTTGGGAAGAAGTGAAGCATCATTACCCTGAACATAATTTAAGATTGTAGAGGTAGTTTGGTTTCAAGTAAGAAGATTTTGATGGCTGTACATGTGAGTGATGGAGAGATAGGTGTAAATGAAGATCTTTAGACTCCAGAAGGAGTACAGAACCCTGTTGTGAGGCATGAGATATACACACACGCGCGCAAGCACACACACAACTCTGAACCAAGGTCCAGAATTCTCCTATATGTAAGATGCAGTAACTTTCAAAATGTGCTTCACTTGGTCAAGCAAAGAGGCATACTACTTAGGCATCCAGCTGAGATTGGATCCTTTCTCAGAATATTGAGCTTTTAAAAATATACAGGAGGGAAAAAATGTATAACATTTTAAAGAAAAGGAATTTTATTGATACATTTATCAAAATATCACAAATTTTGACATAACATGTACTTCTTTATAAATGTATGAGTAACTATCAAGAAGCATGTCTTTACTACACTATTGAAATCACAATGAGCATGGATAGTGTTTTAAGGTATTTGCAGCAACTACATTGTGTTGTGAAAATATCTTCCTGTTCTCTTGATGAAAATTCAGGTAAAGTGAATACTGTTGTGTTGCCTACATCCATAATTGAAGAATATGCAAATTTTAAGTTAGAATTTAACAAAATTAAGATATAACTTTTTTCCTCATCCAAGTTCACAGACCTTTGAGTTCTCTCATGGTTCTTGGGTTAAGAAACCCTGGTTTTAAGAGATGGTATATCTAGCAAAACCTAAATCTGAATAAAAAGTAGTAGGTTTTCCATGAGAGAAATCAAAGTCTTGGAGTGGCAATAAGGAGTCAGGAGGTTATTTTCACACCTGTCAGTGTGGGGAATATGATAGCAAGTTAGGTGGAGATGGTGGCGCTGTGCCATAGGGAGGGAGCAGACTTGGCTCAGGAGAGGAGAGGGAACGGGGCCAGTGTGGTTTGTGATTTTTTTTTTTTTAAAAAGTGTTATTTCAGATCAAACCAAAAAAGTAGAGAGGAGAGGAAGCTGATAGGCACAGTGAAGATTCTTACCAGAGTAGAGAGCAGTGAACAAATGAAAAGGAAAGAATAGGTGAAGGTGTTAGGGTTCTCCAGAGTGACAGGAACTGTGCTAGAGGGCCTGGCCAAATACAGACTGTGTGCCTGTGTGGAAGTTTGTTGAGGAAAGCCATGAGGAGCCATCAAAGTAGCAGCCCATAACTTCTACTTGCTGAGCAATCGTTGGATACCCAGGAAAATATAGTACCCCATTTTAAAAAATTTTATTTTAATGGTACATCTTAGATGTACGTAGTGATAACATTCATCATAGGGGATTTGTACCTGTACATGATATATCTTGTTGCTTCTTTTTTCCCATTCCCCTCCCCTCCCTTCACACCCTCCTCCCTCCTTATTTACAAAAGCTTCGTTCGTATTTTTTCCTTCCATTTTTTATTTTTCTTGTCCCTTTGTTCCTTCCATTTTAAATATTACAGTTACGGTGAAGAACCTCCGGGTTCATTGTTTTACTTCTGATGCCTTCTTTTTTTCCTTCTTTGTCTGTGCTAGATGATAAAACATACTCTCCCCAGCTCAAGATACAAAAACGTGAAGTCAAAGTGTAAAACAATGTTGGGGATGGAGGGAATGATTGGTGTCTTAATAGTAAATCATCAAATGTTGTTCTTTCTGCTTCTTTATTTTTATTGCTGGTCCCAAACACACAAAACCATATGAGCATTGGTGAGTAAATACAAACTTTAAGAATTATTTTTTAAAGATCATACTTGCCATTTTACTCCAAGGGAGGACTTGGGAATATTGGATAGAGTAAGGAAAATAGTAAAATGAAACCAGCAGAGTATGTATATTTTTGGGTTAATAAACTACACAAACTTCAATTAATGTAACTTAATTTTCATTTACTTGAAATGTATAGAAGAATTTGGTTATTCTGACTGGGAAAGGTATTAACTTTAAATGTTAATTTACTTAAACTTTGTGTATACTTAGTTACCCTGATATACATTTTATTTTTCTAAGTCTGACAATAAATTTGTTAATTCATAGATTGATTCTTTTGTATTTGTTTGTTTAAGGAATTAGCTCTCCGTAGCCAGTTGCCAACACTGGAACAGGATGGTGGGACTCAAAATCCAGTGTCTTCTCCCGGGATGTCTCAGGAATTAAGAACAATGACGACCAATAGCTCAGATCCTTTTCTTAACAGGTTGGTGAGAGTGCTACTGGCCAGTATCTGAAAAAGGTCATAGCTTTAAGATTATTCTACTTAGAGCTTGTCATAGGCTGCTTTGAACATTTGTGTGGGCCAGAAACCATAGGTATAAATGAATCTCTCCATAAATGGCAAGTACAATAAAAGTTGAGTATTAAAATCCATCTCCTGTAAGAGGAAATGAGCTGTTCAGACTTGTGGAGGGGGTACTTTTTCAGTCACAGCATGTTTGCTTCTGCCTATTCTGTTGACTAATAGTTACCTAAAATTAATCATGAAAGAACGTGTGAATACATTTCTGTGAGAGCACATAATCTACATTTTAAACCTAATTATGATTGCATTTTAAGACTCACTGGCAGAAATTTTCCATATAGCCATTCAGCCTGAGAGGTTTCATCCAGCCACACTATAATGCCTCACATTCTTTTAAGGGCTGTAATTCGAGGAGATGAAATATAAAGTTGTGCATTAAAATTGCATTCATAAATGCATTAAAATTATTGGCAATATTTGAAGAATAACAGAGTTTAGGATGTTTCTTAGTAAGTTACCACAATTGTTGAGTTTCAGACAGATTGTATGTAATGTATAAACTGCTGTGTCGACAAATGCAGACTGAAACAGGTAATATTTTTGGCCTTGAGAGCCATTTAATATTTTATTAAAATTCACTCTTTTGGGTTATGAAATATCTGTAGAGTTTCGTTTTTTTTAGAATATGGAATACTTTGTGGTTTTAATTTTTTTCCCCTTAATCAATTTTAAGCAACATACTTTAAAGACAGATATTTTGGTTTTGAAAAGCTATTATGTCGCCTTTTCATTTCTCCCTAGTTGAACTAAAAACTTCATGATTCTAAGAAAAACAAAATATTTTATCCAGTTAAAAATACTTAGAACAATGGAATGTACGTCCCGTTGTTCTCCCAATCTTGTACCATAGCCTGGTTGGGAATTTTTATTTTGAAAGTCTTCTCACCATAGTCTTAAGTTTGTATTTAGTCTTCTGACAGACACATACAGAGTATTTAAAAGTTCTTCCGAAAACTGAAAGTATTTACACAAGGTTGTCATTCCAAAATTAAATTGCAGCTAACGAGGAAAAGTCATATGTGTAAAACTTTTTTTTTCTTTCACAAGGAAAATGTCAATCAGTGTAAGCCCAGTACCTATTTTAGTGAAGACCTGGGTTGATCCAGGATAAAAAGTAAACTATTTTTTAAATAAATGGATAGGCTACATACTCTTTTGACAGTCATTTGTGCAGATTCTTTCTTAAAACTTAACAAGAGCTGGACTACAGTTTGAGATTGTTTTCTGGTAAGATCACAGTGTAGCAGATACTCAATTTACTATTTCGAGGAGAGGGTCATACATTTATTCTCTATAGTACCCCCAGTTTCTAAAGCACACATCTGACTATAGCATATTTTTTCTTAAAAAGTACTCTTGATGATTTCTCTCTTGCTTATCAGTTGACTTTCACTTACTCCTTAGGCTATAAGCACTTTTGTTCCCCTAACTTCCTGGGGAGTTGACTCTTACTAGTGGTGCCGCATTCCCTTACCACCCTCTTGTTCTGAGACCCTACAAGGCCAGCTTAGATGTGTCCCTCTGAAACCCTCTGAAACTTTTCTCCTTTATTCATATGGTTCCTACAAACTTGTGTGTGTGTGTGTGTGTGTGTATGTGTGTGTTTTTGTTTTTGTTTTTGTTTTTGTTTTTTTTGGTGCAAGGGATTGAACTCAGGGCCCTGGGCTTGGGAGGCAAGCACTCTAACCACAGAGCTAAATCCCAGCCCCAGACCTGTGTATAATTTACTGGTTTATTTGTTCATCTTCCTCACCAAAGTTGTGAGCTCTTGAAAAGTACCATTTGTAGTTTGTTGTTGACCTCTGTGTATCATCACAGCCTAGTCTAGTGCCTGTGATAAAGTAGCAGATATTCAGCGAATGTTTACTGAATGAATGGGCCTTGCCAGAGGTAGGCTTCTGCTGCGAATGATTCCTAGGCAGGAAAATGACCCTGTGAACTTTCCTCAGGACTGCCCACGTGCCTCTGCTGTGGACTGAACTCTGCATAACTCTGTAAATTCAGCTCCTCTGTAATGGACTCAGATATCTATTGTGTGCCCTGTGCTGCATAGCAGTGAGAAGAGAGTGATGATTCGGCCCTTGTCCCAGATCAGGGCATTCAAAAATAAAAACCACATCCTGAAGCCTTTTCATGCGTGGCTGTGTTATATACACATGGTCTTAGAGGCAAATTTGTGTTTTCGTGGATGTGTGAAGCTTTTGAATCCTGTCTAAATCTGGCAGAAGCTTATCGTTAACCAGTGGTTAGAATATACAGTGAAGAGGGTGAGAGAACAAGGCAAATGCATTGAACAATTTAGGGAAGAAATTTGGGGTGCTGAACTTTTAACCTTGAACAATTAAAGCTTGCTAGGTTTGTTGTTGTTCTTAAACTTTTGTTCTAAATTAAACAGCTGCTTAAATGTCCAAGGTGTAGGGAAAGTTAAAGTTCATGTTCAAAAACCATTAAGACAAATAACAGTTACCTAAGATTTTTGTAGAACTCACAGTTTTATCGTCAATGTCAGCTGATATCTTTGTGCAGTTACTAGATAAGGAAAGTGTTCTATTTTTGAAAATAATGTTCTGAGGATATTTACTACTTCTGTACATAAATCTGGGGAATTTATCATTTGGCCTAAAGTAAAAAATCTGTCTTGGCTTATGTTTTTCCTCAAGGGATACCCTTTGTAGTATCTTGTTTTGTTGATCTTCCTACAAGTGGTACTATATGGCTGAAGTTTTTGCGCCCCTCCCCCCACAACCCTTGCAACAGAAGCAAGGAAATCAAGCTGCAGGAATTCTTATCTCAGTGGCAGTGACTCATCTGTTTTGGCCCAGTCCAAAAAGGAATTCTGGTTCTTTATTTTAGGTTGGTTTTCCTTTGGCTTAAATTCTGTGTACAAGAGCTAAGAATTTTAGTAAGAGTCTGGTGCAGGCCTGTCTCGCTGCCTAGCTAAAACTTAGGTTTTAACCTCTCTGCCAGTGCTACACCACCTGGGGAATTGAGATGTTGGAACCAACAAGCTATATGTGGAGCTTGTTTAGACCACATACAGGAGCTATATGTGGAGCTTCTCATCCCCCTGTCCCCCACCATTCAGGTGGTATCCCAGAGACAGTACCTATGCAGAGAATTTTCTGTCAGCTAGGGAAACTAACTGGATCTGTCATTTTTCTGATACTGCCACCAAACGAAAAACTTTGGGAGAGATCTTGGCCCCTTAGAGCTGCCACCTTTAATTAGGATTAACTTGTCTGTTTCATTTCATAGTACAGGGCTGTGTATGACCCTGAAGGAGATTGCTTGTTTTAAGCTTTGTGAGGCAAGAATTTTACTAATCCTCTTTCAAATTCTTGATTCTCAGATATTTATTTTGCCTTGAATTGATTTGAAGTTTTTAGCATTGGTCTTTTTTTTTTTTTGAACGTTTGAATTCCAAACAAGTCTGTGTTGTTTTTCTTTTTTTAATTTTAATTTTTATTAGTACAAATTTGCAGTACATGATTACATTCAGTAGGAGGAGTTGGTACTTGTACATAACTCATCTTTTAATATCCCATTCCCTCCCCACTCCAGCACTGGTCTGTAACTCTTGTTGTTGTGGTTGTTGTTGTAGTGGCACCTATCACTCTCGAGATGAGAGTACAGACAGTGGGCTAAGCATGAGCAGCTACAGTGTCCCTCGAACTCCAGATGACTTCCTGAACAGTGTTGATGAGATGGATACAGGTTAGTGTTTTTAATTCCTCTTAGAAACCTGACTTTCAGTCACATATTACCACCAGGTCTGCTAACATGTTGTGAGCAAAGGTTATTCAGAAGAAAACCAATTAAAATTATGTAAATTCCAATTCAACTTAAGAATTCTTTGTTTTCTATATGATAATTTGTAATTTAAGTCTTTTCCTACTTTTTAAATATCACAGATAATAAATAAATAAATAAATAAATAAATAAATAAATAAACATACATACATCACGGATTAGTTATCCTAGCTCTATTGGGATAAAACTGATAACATGATATTTTAACAGGTTAATTGGCCAGAAGATTGCTGTCTTTATTAGAAGTCTCTCTTCTCATTATAGATTTGTGTGTGTTCTTAATTTCCATGTGAGTCATTGTCTCCCTCTCTCTTTTTTCTGAGGATTTATGGTCTACCTTAGATGTTAGGAGGCTCAGTAAACTGGGTGGGAAAAGCTTGGTAGTAAGCCCTATCTACTTTATTGTCAGAATATTTATAGAGGTCTTCCAGGAGCTAAGAAATAACCACCTTGTAGGGGTAATTAAGGAACTATTTGACTTGCTGGCAGCCATTGTCCTGGGTTTGACAACTGTCCTAGCACAGGAATTGGCAAGGAAATGAAATAGCCCTTTGCTAGCTAGAACTTTAGCTGATGATTTGTCTTCTGAAAATGTTTGGCACTTTTTTGTCCCTGTGCCTGTCCAGCTCATGACAGTGATGCTATTTAGCATGCACACCACCATTCCTCTACTTACTGGGAATTTAAATCATCCTTAGGAACCACTTCAAATGCAGTTCATTCGTACCACTTATCTTTACTCCTTGCATCTTTGTTTCCTTCTTCTCCAAACCCCTCTTAATGAATTACTTTAGTTTTTCTGAATACATGTTCTATTGAAGTTCTGAGGAATATTAATGTAGTCATATACAAAAAAGGTTCTATAATGAGGTTAATTCGGAAAATCTAGAAACTAGGCTAGAAAGATTGATTTATTCAAGAACTTCTGGGAAGCTTGTTTATTATTATAAATGTGAATCTTCATGATTAGAATATTGTATTTTAGTGTTCTCTTAAGTGTACGTAAGAGAAAAACAGGTCTGTACCATTTGTTATACATTTAATCTATAATGGTGCTGTATGTTTAAAAGTCAATAGTGTAGTGATACAGTTGTGTAGTGTACTTGTTCCTTCCCCCCCACTGCATATAATTTTTTGAGGAATTCTAATTTTTTTCACAACCTTCTTTACTGCTTCACATTTAATAATAAGCATTCAAACTATACATTGATTGTCTGAACAATGTTAAAGCAAAGTAAACTTGACATTGTCGTTTCGTTATCTGTGTGTTGTTTTCTAAAATAAATTCTGGGCCTTAGTCCAGGTCAGTCAGGGGTCTTTCTTTCTCTTCGTGTGTATACATGGTTGTATGATGCTGCTCTGATGCTAGCTTTTTAAAAAACTACCTTACTGTCCTCTCTCTGTGTCCCAACTAGGTGATACTATCAACCAAAGTACCCTGCCCTCACAGCAGAATCGTTTCCCAGACTACCTTGAAGCCATTCCTGGGACAAATGTGGACCTTGGAACACTGGAAGGAGATGGAATGAACATAGAAGGAGAGGAGCTGATGCCCAGTCTGCAGGAAGCTTTGAGTTCTGACATCCTTAATGACATGGAGTCTGTTTTGGCTGCCACCAAGCTAGATAAAGAAAGCTTTCTTACATGGTTATAGAGGCCTCAGGTAGACTGAATTCTAAATCTGTGAAGGATCTAAGGAGATAAGACATGTATACCTGAAATTTCCAAATAAGCCCGTTAAATTTTTCTGGCTAATACAGAAAAAGATGAACAAACGTCCAGCAAGATTCTTTCATCCATTATTTTGCTCTTCCTTGTCCATTGCTGCTGTTAATATATTGCTGACCTCTTTCACAGTTGGCCCTAAAGAATCAAAAAAGGTTTTTTTGTTTCTTTTGCTACTATAACTACTGTTCGTTTTGGGGGCTGGGGGAAATGAGCCTGTTTGGATGATGGATGTCATTCCTTTTGCCCAGTTAGATGCTTACCGATCATTTTAACTACTTAGACTTGGAAGTCAAATGCTTCATGTCACACCATTTAGTTTGTTCAAATAGTTGTTTCTTCAGCTGCCTTTGGCCAGTGGCAGAACATGTCTTACTGGTCCGACAAGCCAAAAATGTTTTACCTGCTATTAAGTACTTAATGCTGATTTGAAGAGATAGCTGAAACCAAGGCTGAAGACTGTTTTACTTTCAGTGTTTTTTTTGTTTTGTTTTGTTTTGTTTTGTTTTTTTCCTAGTGCTATCAGTCACATAGTGACCTTGATTTTATTTTAGGAGCTTATAAGGCATGAGACAATTTCCATAGAAATATATTAATTATTGCCACATACTCTAGTATAGGTTTGGGTGGATATTTTTGTGGGTGTTTTTTATTTTTTGTTTGTTGGGGTTTTTTTCCCAGAACCTAAGCAAATTACTATATTAGTGAATCTGTTGATAGTGTAGCTTGGGAAGGTTATTGTAGTTCTTTGGTAAAATCTATATTTCCTGGGTTTTGTCATCTTATTTAAATCTTGATTATCTGCTTTTTCTATATATTCACACACACATATGTTTATAATAGTGTGATAGCAGAATGTATCTTTTTTTAGGCTCCCCTACTTTCAATTTATTTTTTAAATGGTAGCTTTGAATGTATGCATTTAGAATACGTGGCTAGTAGTTTATATTTCACAAGTAGTTTAATTCTGGTTGGGGAAATCTACAGACATTTGAGGTAGTTTAGTATTCTAAAGGGTATTACTATGGATAATGCCTAGAGGAGTACTCTGTGCCCTCTGGACACGTGATAAATATTATCTGATGAATTGAAAAGGAGCAAACAAGAAATGGCTTAATCTCCCCCTTGGACTAATTTGAGTCTTGATGGGAAGTTACTAAGGAGGTTCATAATGTACGTGGCAGAAGTAAGCTTTATAGTGGTTTACCTTCCGTTAGCTTTGGAAGCTTACCTTCACCTTAGTTTTGGAAGTAAATTCTTGTACTTTAGCTCTCATTTGTAATGAACACAATAAATACTAGTAGTTTGAAATAAACTTTATAAGACTTGCTCCTACTTTTGTATGCTAAAAATTGACCCTGGGTAGTATATAAAGTACTGTAAGGTCATGAGTTAGCTGGTAAAGCGATCAGATTAATAAATGTATATTGGTAGCTGAATTTAGCAAAGAAATAGAGATAATCATGATTATACCTTTATTTTTACAGGAAGAGATATAACTAGAGTATGTGTCTACAGAAGTAATAATGGCTTCCAAAGAGTATTTTTTAAAAGGAACAAAATGAGTATGAATTAACTCTTCAATATAAGCTATGAAGTGTAGTAGTTGATTGTGAAGTATAGTGGCACCAGCTAGCCCCTCTGTGATTTAAGGGTCTTTCAGTGCTTTTAAAATAAGCCCTTATTTTCAAGGGTTTATAACAGACAAATTCTCTTTTCCTAGCTAAAGCTGCTATGAAAAGCCTCAGCTTGGGAAGATAGGATTTTTTGGTTTTGTTTTAGTTTTTTGTTTTTTGTTTTTCCAGTTGCAAAATCTTAAGTATTTTGACCCTTCAGTTTGGAGGAGTGCAAAAGTGGAAGTAAGAAGTTTTATTTTAAATACTTTCAGTGCTCAAAAATAATGCAATCACTGTATTGTATATAATAATTCATAGGTTGCTCATTCGTAATAATTGACTCTACAGAATTTATTTAAAAAACAGTGGAAAGATTCAATCTTGAATTAAGTCTGGGGGGATATGGCCACTGTGCAGATGCATTGAGTTCTAGAACAATAATGAAATTCTACCTAGAATGCGAAGTTGAGCATGTGGATGATGCAGAATGCTGTGGTGGTTGTTAATGTGCAGAAGATCAAAGCTACTTAGAAGGAGTGCTTACAGTTTGCCAGTAAGATACAAATTAAGATTGCATCTTATATATATCAGCAGAGTAGCTTTAGCTTAGCGGGAGGGTGGGAAGGTGGGTGTGGGGTGTGCAGAGTTAGTGGGACCTTGATAGAAAACTTTATAAACTTCTTTCTCTTTAATAAAGACTTGTCTTGCATCTTGCTGTCAGTAAAGGCAGTTGTTCCTAAAATTTCAATCACTTAAATACACCCACAAATAAGAATATGTAGTCTTCATTTCCCCTGGACTTTAATTTGCTCAATTATACCTCAGTGTTGTAGCAGTGCTGTGTACCTGACGCAGTGCTTTGATCTTATGCCCTTTGTACTTCTTATCATACCCTTTGTACTGACCTGAAGGAGACCTAAGAGCTCTTTATCTTTTTGAGTTTGAATCACAGCCTTAATGTGGTCTTTCTTGCTTTATGTCCTTTTTCCTAATGTAAAAGTGTTTTAATGCTTCTTGGTGTATTGGGTAGCATGGGATTAAGATTTTAACTGGTTATTCTTGAATTGCTTTTACAATAAACCAATTTTATAATCTTTAAATTCATCAGCTTTTTACATTTGTGTTCTTTCCAGTTAGGACTTCTTTG
>PVJO010023015.1:0-26767 GCA_004026905.1 Hystrix cristata | reverse complement strand
TATAAGTAAATTATTTGATACTAATAAAGGGTCACAATTGCAAAAAGACAGAAAAATCCTGTTTTTGCACCAAATAACCTAACTTCAAAATGCATGAAGGAAAAACTAACAGAATGAAAATGTATTTTTGTAAGCCTACTTTGTAAATCCTTTATATAACCTATATATCTTTTATATGTCATATATATGATGTTAAATCTGTTCTTCTAGCAAATTCTTCCTGATACAAGTCATACAAAATATAATCTCTGATAAAATGTAATTAAAATAAATATTGAAAATAATATAATGAAAATAGAAAGTAATTCTGGCTAATTTCCAAATTTTATAAAAATAACTAAGATACTTTAAGGTAAATAACAAGTTCAATAAGAAATAAAAAAGGGAAACTATAAAGTATTTTGAACTGAAACAGAATAGAAGTACAACATATAAAAGTTTGTTGGATTTGTAAAATTAATACACAGAAATTTAGAGTACTAAATACTTACATCCAGGAGAGAAAGAAGAAATAATTGCCATACTTAAGATCCAACCTGGTTTAGAAACAAAACAAAACAAAACCTTGGCAATCTGAAATAGACACTTTACAAACTGATAAAGGTTCTCTATGAAAAAGATACATAAAAGATTACCTTAACGGTAAAGGACTCAATGATTTACCCTAAAGTTAGGAACAAAGCAAGGAGATCTGCTCTTACACTGTTGTTCAACCCTGTAATGAAGATTCTAGCCTACGTGATAAGGCAAGCACATAGTTTGGAACGGAAAAGGTAAAACTATATTTGTAGATGATACACTTGAGTAAGAAAATTTGAAATTGGGGCTGGGGATTTAGCTCAGTGGTCAGAGTGCTTGCCTTATAAGCACAAGACCCTCAGTTCAGTTCCCAGCACCACAAAAAAAAAAAAAAAAAGAAAAGAAAAAAGAAAGAAAGAAAGAAAAAGAAAATTTGAAATTATCAGAAATAAGAAGTGAGTTGTACTCTACATACTAAGAATCTCAAACAAGACCATGGCAGAATTTCTGGTGGAAATTACCCAAATGATCCTAAATTTTAAAAGGACTTAAGGAAAATTAGCTAAAATGACTTTACAAAAGAATCATGAATTTGAAGATTAGTGTTACTTCATTTCATACTTATTAGTAAGTTTAGTAAACATGATATTTGGATATAAACAAACAAAAAATAATGCAATTGAATGTAAAGTCCATAAACAGCATATCAAAATTGTTTACCAAAGACATAAAGGCAATTATTTTCTGACAGTTTTCAAAAGATGGTTGTTAAACAGATATGCCAAAAATAAAAATTGAAAAAGTAAATCAAAAGCCTAACCCTAAAGGCTAGACACTGGGTTCAATAAATATACTCCAGATATGAGAAACATCAGTTTCAATTACTCTCAAGCAATTATTGTTAATCCACAGGGAATATTAAATAGCTGGATTTTTATAAAAATATTTTTATCTTCACAAAAATACTATTATGATTAGATTCGTTACTTTCTTTATAATGAAAACATGTCACCACATGGACGGTAAGCTTAGCAAAGCACACACCTGCCAAGTGGCATAGAGAAAAATACAGAAATGTTAACATCATAATAAAAGTTCTTGAAAAAGTAGTTTTAAAAGATTTGAACAGTATTTTATCAAAGAAGATGGATGTCAAATAAGTAAAAAACAAAAGATGTTCAACAATAAGAAAATGCAAATTTAAACAATGCTAATTTAAATAATAAAGATACACTACTCTACATAGATGAGAAGGGCTGGAATTAAAGACCACACCTAGTGCTCAGAAGGAAGTTTCACATGCTGCTGGTGGAAATGTACAATGGTACAGTCACTTTGACGAATACCTTGGCAGTCTATCAAAAATAATCCTAAATATAAGTGGAGCTCTCCAATCAAAATACTAAATGGACTAAATGTGGGTATATGGAAGGAAGAAAAATATAGGCAGCATAATATGTGCTTCTTATATGAGACCCAGTTGGGCCTTAAAGATGCACACCAACTAAATGCAAATGGATATATAGAAACATGTCTCAAGAAATACACATCTCAAGCAAATAATTAACAAAACAGAATAGGGTTGGCTATTCACTTAGTCAGCAATCTGTAATGTTTCAAATTCTGATTTTCTTAACCTCAAAGTGGTGTGAAAGAAATATGCATTCAGTAGAAATCATGCATTTAATTTTGAATACTGGTCTTTTCCAAAGCAAGATACACAGTAGGACATGGTCTTGTAGTACTAGACAGTAGTAAGGAGCCACAGCACTGAGTCAGTCATGTCATCATGAGGGTAAACAGCCAGAACTCCACTGTACAATACGTCGCTAAGCCATGACTGTAGTACGCTAGGTGTATTTAAAGCATCTTTGAATTATAATATTTTCCATTTATAATAAGTACAATGAAATCTATAAATTGAAAATCATCTGTATTTTATCAAATTAAATAGACGTCATGAAAACAATGGCCACAAGAGACAAGGAAGGTCTTTATTTAGTGTTCATGGGATCAAAAGGACATAGCAATTATAAATATTTGTGCACTCAAACTGTATGTACCTAAATATATAAAAGAAATATTAAAAAACATCAAGGTAGAAACTGATAGCAACATAGTAATAGAAGGGAACTTCGGTACCATTCTTTCAACAGTATATAGATCATATATAATATTTCAAGTATCATAATTTCCAAATGCTAAGTGTTCCTTTCACTTTACTTACAATATAAAAAACAGCTGTTCAAATGAGTGCTTGAGGTAACAATATTTTCTTTGCCTTCCTTTAAAAATCAGTACCAAGCTTAATTTTGCCTGACACCTGACAAATCTGAATGAAGATATCCCTACACCTCTGAATTTTCGTTATGAAATACATCATTTCTATCATATTAAAAATTGTATAACCAGAAGAACTAGGGTGAACTTTAATATCTTAAAACAACAGAATAGCATTATAGATAAGATATTTAATACATGTGTCTTGTGATACATTCTTTGATAAACACTCAAAATGCTCATTCATAGATAAGTGAAATTATGATTCCTAAGAATTTGAGTAAATCATCATTAAAGGTATAAAAATAGATTATATATGAAATACAAAGAGTATATAATAGGCAAATTACAAGTATTGATACATTATTAATAACACTGAATTTTATTAATACAGAGTTTCTCTGGCTTTCATGGCACCTAATAACAGACCTATTGTGGCTGCATAGCTATACCCTCCTAGCTTTAATTCTGCCATGGTTATTTGTGCAATCTACTTTCAACCTTTGCCAAGTTTTAATTATTAAGCATCATTGTTTTGCCTCAATTAATTGTTATATGCTTCTACTAAATGTTGTAATGCAATAGCAGATTACCTTTTTTTTGAATTTTTATTTCCAAAATCAAAGAAAGATTACAAAAGATGGACAATAAAATGGCAATGATGAAACTTTTCCAGATTAACTTAAGATTTTGATTCATAGTTTCATTCCTTTTAGCCTGTTTTTCTAGTGAAAAGTTCAAAATTGCATGTTCCACTATGAAAAACCCACACATTGCTTACAAGGCAGGCCAGTCTAGGTGAAAAGTTCAGGGGCAGCATGACTAATGTTCATCGTGTAAAAGCCAAACTGAAGAGAAACAAAGTAAAGGGAACTACTTTTACCTGCCTTTCACATCTTTCTTGTCAAAATAACCCTTGCGCCAGTCTATTTAGTCCTGCGAGGCTGTCTACTGTTATGGCGAAAAGAGATCAGGATCTAACAGCTTTGTCCTGTCCATACCTTCATGGCAGCGACTGGGAGAAGATAGGCACTAGAATCAAACACCACTAGTCAAATCCTTCCCTCTATATTTATATTTGTACCATGGGGGAGAGGGTCAACCTTCTCATTAAGTAGTGACTGGCTAGAAGCAAAGTTTAGGTCTAACAAAAGGCACAGTTCTAAGTGGAGAAAATCTCTCCAAGAACCCAAGCCATCACATGGAGTGGAGGCAGTCAGAAGCATAATGCCATCATAAGGCACATTATATCCTTTAATGGTCGGAAATATGAGTAAACAAAACACTTCCGTTCTTAAATTTGTTTGATATTTTTTTCCCTGTAATAAAGGGGGAAAAGGGTAATCCTGGTGAATTTGCCTTATCAATTCCAACAGGCATATCCCCACAGAGTGAGTTCCAAAGGTTACCTTTAAATGTGGATTATATTTTCCATTCTCTAAAATAGCACCACTTTTAAATAAGCCTACTAGATACATTTAATTAGGCTTTGTATATGCATTTACATATTTGACAAATGTATACTGAGATCTTATGTGCTGAACAATGAACTAGACATTTTGGATACATTAATATACAAGGTAGATATGATTCCTTCAATCGCAGAGCTTTTAAATCTTGCAGACTTAAAAAGCCAAATACACAACAGTATGATAGGAAATCCAGTTTTGTTTTGGTACTAGAAAATACAACCATCTAGAAATCAGGAGAGGTATAATTAAGATAACGCCCAAGGGAAAACATGATAATACATACAATATAAAAAGAGTATCAATTTTTATAAAATGCAAACAGTCTCTATGACTTGACTGATGGTCCTAGAATCATAGGATTTTAAGTTTGCTTGTGTTTCTACTTGGTTTCTTAAACTACACTGAAACAACTAAATGATTTAGAACCTATTTCTTTTTACTATGATCTGATGTAAAACAAATCCAGACTAAGGTTCGTTGAGATGGCAACTTTTTGCAAGCATTAAAAGTTTATCTAATAATGAATGTTGCTGTACATATTAAGGCTGTCTGGAATTTACACAACACATTGTACAATATTTCTTACTTGATTTTCAGAGGCTACTTCTGGCCTTACCTCTAGTATTATAGAAGATTAAGATTTTCTCAAGCGCGCCTAATTGTCACATACAACTGGAATTTGGTTTCAAATCCACTGAAACTTCAAACTTCATAATTTCAGCACTATAACACTTCTTAGTATGTACAGAAAACTGTGCTAGGAACTTCAGAGAATACAAAAAGCTAAAAGATACTGTCTGTGAGCTTTACATTCTCCTACTCTAATTCAATACACTTTTAAAATGGAAAGATAAAAAAAAAAGACAAACAGGAAGTAGATGGGATAAGGCATGAGGTATGATCAGAGAGAATGGTAAATGTTTAATTCTTTAAAATTTATTATGCGTAAGATACATTCACATTAGTCTCCATCACTTTGAACACACTTACCCACTGTTCGTGCCATTCCTGAAGCAGTTCTGGAATTCTCTTTTGTGAATGTCTTTACCTGTGCTGTCATGGCTGCCTGGTGATCTTTCCTGGTCATTTTGATTTGGGGGAACATTCAGAAGTCACACAGTACCAGAATCAATGACTAGGCGAATGAGAGCACAGCATAAGCTATTTATGAGCCCACTTTTCCCTCAGTAGGTGTTGGGGACCAGCAGACACCATCTTTGTGATCACAACCTGTAAAGAGGTTCACAGAAGAGGACGAGCAGAACTGTTTCAGAAAGTGGCAATAACGCTAAGTATTTTTGAAGTGGAATATTCTGAGGGGGATTAACAGCAATGTGCCTTTTAGTGTAGTAACAATATGTCTCTTGCTATAGTAAATTTTGAAAAAATTTAAACATTTACCTTAATTTTGCTTATACCTCACACCAGATGATCAATCATTAACAGTTATAGAAGAGGAAGATGATGTACTTAAGAGCTGGATAGCTAATTGTGGCCAAGGCTCTGCATAGTAAAGTATAGTAACAGGTCAGTTTCCAGCATGGGCAACTCAGCAAGACACTGCCTCACAACATGGAAAAGGCCAGGGATTAAGCTCAGTGGTAAAGTGCCCCTGATTTTAATCACTAGTACTAAACACAAAACAAAGGAAAAAAAATGCACTCTGACTAACTTACAATGGAGCCATCCTAGTAATCTTAACTATTTCAAGACAAGAAAAATGATAAGAAATGTAATACCTGAAAAGAAATCTACTCTGTTAACCATAATTCCCTTATTTAAAAAAATTACAGTTTCAACAGTATATGATAAAATTTTATTCACAACACACTTCAATAGGCTGGAAATATTTTACAAAGTAATCTGAAGAATTATATCTACTTACAGATCGTCATTATTAGATAGTTGATAAATAATGGAAGGATACCAGGATGTGATATGATGCACTCAGAAGAATAGCAACATTTTATTTAATGTGAGATAAGATCTCCATAATAGTACAATATGTATGTGATATATTTGTTAGACTACTAGATTTAATAGACTAATATATATATATACTCTATTAGATTATTAAATCTTCATTTCATCTAGTTGAACATTTTGAAATTTAAAGATATGACCAATTTCTATGCTGTTTTTTCCCACTATTTTGTAAACTACTAAAATCTAAATCTTAAATATGTCATGTTTTAGAGTTTACTAATGTCCTTCACACATGAAATTTTAAAAATCTAATAAATCTATTAATTAAGAAAAAGTATGAACAGAAAAAAATTCACACATTATCTTTAGATTTTCAATATGTAATAGAAAATATAGTAAAGAACTTTTTTTCAACAAGTGCAAGGATCCTAAAATTTAAAGCTAAAGTTTAAACAAAACCTCTGAATTAAATGTATAAGGTGCTATTTTAGTAATTAAAATATATCAAATGTTGTAATCTTTGCCCTTTAGATATTACATCATGAGGAACCAAGCCAAAAATGCTAGTTTTGGCAGTTTAAAATAAGAATAATCACAGTAATTCAAAGCAATTACTTTTAGGAGTTTAGAAGAGGACAATCACATTTGTCTTTGTCTACAGCTAGCAAAGGCAAATTAAGAAAGAACATGATACTTTATTCTAATATTGAAAACTACTGACATTGGGCAAAAAAAGAGATTAAAATAAAATTTTACCACAACTAAATATTAATACCTCATTCATTCGTAAGCTATTGGAATTACGGATTTAAGGAAACAATATGAATGAAGATAGGTTATAAGATGAGTAATGTGGATGAATAAAGGAATAGGTATTAAGAGGCAGGCTACAAGTTAAGTGACTATAGTAGTAAACCAGGCATGAGCTTGAAAAGGGCCTGATATCTTTTGCAAGGTTTCCCTATATCTTCTTTAATGATACGTTTGCCTTATAGCACAGTCCTTATTAAATTATTAACTATTTCATAAATAGCAACTGTTCTAGCTTAACAAAGACAGACTGCTATGACATGCATTTTGCTTATTTGTACTCCACGCATCCTTACTGAGAGGCACAGTACATGTCCAGTGCATGACACATCTTGTTCTGAATATGACTATCAGTACAACTCAGAAGATCAGAACCATATTTCTTTATGAATATCTCCTTTATATCTACATATATAGAAAACTTACATAAGGTTATACTTTTTATTGAACCAAGATTTATTGGTACATTTTAGGTATACATAATTTTATACAATGGAGTACTACCTTGCCATTAAAAGGGATATATTTGAAGCATTTATAGGTAAATGGATGCACCTTGAAAACATACTCTTAAGTGAAATAAAACAGATACACATGAGTACTTATCACATTGTTTCTCTGGTATGAGAAACTCTAAGTGTAAACAAGGCTATATTTTATGAATCATTTTTATTTTTTGTCAGTCTTTAATTTTATGATTGGTAGATTGTAGGCAAAAATCTATTTGACTTAATTTACTCAGAAAGCCGTTATAAAAATTAACACAAAGAATTAGAGTTCCTTTTTATATATTTCACCATTTTATACATTTCACAAATATTTATTTACTATCTACTATACATTGGCCAATAAAGTAAAAGTAAAGGATGAATAGTTTATCTAAAGAACTTAGATCTGATAAGATAAAGAAAGAAAAGACAATCAATTTAGATTTTAAATCTTATATGTAATAAAAACAAGGGATGACTTTTAAGTACTGGCTAGTTTAAAATATGGTAATTTAGGACATATGCTACATTTAAAGATAAAATTCTAGACCCTGGCTTCATTACAAAGCAACAATGAAAGCATGTATAGCATTTTGCATTTTTCTCTAACCTATTTTCTACGTTGTCCCACATTTAAAAGTATCAAATTTAAAAACAAAATTCTCTTTTTCTTTTTTTTTTTGTACTTAGGATCGAACTCAAGGCCTTGTACTTGTGAGGCAAGCACTCTAACCACTGAGCTAAATCCCCAGCCCCTACAAAATTATTTTAAAAATAGTAAATTACTGGGAGAAAGAATTTGTAACACCTAAAGTACCTAACTCATCAGCTTTGGAATTCTATTTCAAATCTGAAAAACAAAAATTGTAATAAAATAATTAAAATTTACCTGTGAAGTTATAGAAAAAAGTCAGATGTGTCATAGGGTAGTAAGAATATCAGTTTCAGCATCAGAATTCTTATCATAGTAATGAAAAGAAAACTTGTAATTACAAAATAGACTAATTGAGTTTTTCAAAGTAACTAAATGTAGCTCTTAGTTTTGCAAGACTAAGAAAGCAAAAAAAAGCAAAAAAAAAAAAAAAGAATAAGAAAGCATTTTAGAACTTGTCGAAATATTTGATTCATGTAAGTAATTAAACGAACAAATATTTTAAAAACTTTTCCTGTTATTGTATGTGTAGCTTTGCATTTAACAAAAAATCAGTTCAATCAAAGTTTAGTTATATTGTGGAATGAATCAATGTATATAGAGGATTTGGTCTTAGTTCAAAGATTAGTTTATAATCTGTCTTGGAGCTTATATAAAAATCAAAATAAAATGCAGTTAAAATATACTTCAGAGTTCGATATATTATTCTGGGTATAATTCCAGTGAACTCCATCATATTTAATTTTTATATTAATATATAATTAAATAATGTTATATCACATGTATAAATTTGGATACATTCACAGTAATCATATTAGCTTGCTATCCCTGCAAAACAAGTTACCAAAAGGTGCCTTAAAACAGCAACCATATTGTAGTTAACAATTCTGAAAGTCAGAAGTCTATCAGTTGGTGACTGAGCTCTCTATTCAAAATATCCTAAGACCTAAATCAAAGTAGTATCATCTGAGTAGGGTTCTCATCTGGAGTTTCTGGGCAACAAAAACATAAATGACAACAAAACACCCCTAAGATCATCCCATTGTTGGCAGAGTTACCTTCCCCTAGGTTAAAATAACTAAGGCTATCATTTACCTGCTGCTTCTGAGCAAGCAGAAGCCACACTCACTCTTTGCCATGTGACCCCTCTTTGTCAAGGTAGAAAAGGTACATGAAATCTCCATGCTTGGAATCTTTGATGTTATCCTTCTCTGACCTCTACGCCCAGACTTAAGAGCTCTCATCGGTTGATCAATGAAACTAGTTAATCACCAGATGTTGAGATAAATGATGCAAAACATTAATTACAAAACATATGGTAATCAACAGAGTAAAAGCCATCATATTCACATTTCAGTGGAATTACTTAGGGTATGTACACCAGGAGGTGAGGATCTTGTCCACCATCTTAGAATTTCACGTGCTTCAATGATATTTGACTTAATTTGCACACTTATAACCTTGGTACAACTTGTGTCTCTTAACTTGTATGTTTTACTTTATGAGGGCTAATTATAGAAATAATATGTTCCAATTAAAATTAATTTTCCAAAGAGGAAATGAATCACATTTTATTCTTAAATATTTTTTACTTAACAGTAATAAAATTCTACTTTGATATTTGAAAAAAGAAATCTGATTTTTTTCCTTGAATATTTTAACCTCTTATTAACCTCTTTAACCACTTTAGTTTGATTTTTATATAAACTCCAAGACAGATTGTAAACTAATCTTCAAACTAAGACCAAATCCTCTTTAACCTCTTTAACCTCTTTTTAACCTTTTAGCAGAAACTAAAAACAGATGTGAAAGAAAATCACATAAAAAGGTATTCTCATTTGAAATGTGTGACCTTTAAGAGAGAGACAAGCTTGGCTGAAAATCAATACTCAGGATATTTCTCTGCAAGAAAAAAATGTATTCAAAGATTCAGTCATTACTAAGATATAGGACAACATTTTAGCACATTGACAGAAAGCCTATTTTCTTGTTCCATAATACCTATAAAAATTTATTTTTGAGAATGTACAGAATTCACAAAAGTGTACATAATTTCAAATAGCAGGTCTGCAAATTTTAAAATGTGAATGAATATAATACAATTAATACACACACGAAAAAAACACAAGTCGAAAGAGGTGAGGTAGATGGGGTTAATATTAGTCCAATCGAGAAAATCAGAAGTATTAACCACAATGAAAAATAAATTCATTACAGATGAAATAAAATGGATGTATGGAATGAGTTACATTATGAAAACTGAAAAATGCTATTTATACTCTTAAGAAGTTTGCTGATCACCATTTCAATCTAAGAAATTCACTGAGTGTTGAAAAGAGTGTTGATGCTATTTTAATAGATCACAGAAAATTATATTTTTTCTTACACATGAATTAACTGTGTAATACCATCAACTTTCCACCTCACTCTTGATGTTCTAAAATGCAAACATCATCAAAATAACAATACCTGAAAGAACTTCAGATATTCATACTGTGTGCAGCCTACTGCTAACTTTGAGTGCTCCATCGTCAAGAGAACAGAAGAGGAAAAATCTTGTCGAGGAGGCATGCGTGCTAGAAGGGTGTGCAAGAATCAGTGTCTGTGCATTGGCGTTGACCAGTTAACCAATGGTTTATTTTACAATTTATTTAGCAGTTGAGGGTTTAAAAAATGTTTTCATAGTCATTCATTTGGACCTTTATACTAATTATGCAACACTCTTCTGATGTTGTCCATGTTTTTCCAACTCTTGTACGACCAACTAATATACAATCCCGGATTTGGCAAATAACTCCTCTAGGGATTACACTACACACAGGTGGTGCCACTGCCATTCTCGTTAAAATTTTGTGAAGAATCATTACTTTCCTCTTAAATACCAACACTCTGCCCTCAAGTGAAGCATTCTTGCCTAACTCTGTCTTCAGCTACACTGACTGAGTTCTCCCTCAAGGAACCAACTGGTGCCTACATAAGAGTACTTGGGGCAGGCCTTTCCTTTGGCTTTTGTCAGCCAAGGCAAACAAGCCAAAATATTGCTAAATCCCAAAACAACACAGGATAGACCCAAGCCAACCAACACCTTCCTCTACCTTCCCTAAACACCACTCTAATTACAGATACGAAAGGGAGGTTCAAAGTACTTTGGTCAAAAAAGAAATGAATAATTTGATCAGGGACACACAAAAAGTGGAAAGTAGATATGAGACCCATATAATGAATTTTCTTGAACTATTTCCACTAAGAGGATTTTCCCCAAAATAATTCCTGACAATCATTCAGATACTAATCAACTAATTAATAAGAATAATGCAACATATATACTTCACACAGATATTTATACGCTATGTCTTTCCTTTCTCTAACCCTGTATAAACTCCCATTAAATAGAATGTGATCAAACAAATACTAAGTAGCTTTTTTCTTCCCATCCCACAATGAAACATCTCATCATTGCATTTTCCCATTGAATGTTCCTCCCCAAAATGAATTGTTGAACTGGCTTAATAAAGGACTTTATTTTCCTTTCCTAAAAGATTTATCATTTACCTATGCTTAAAGAGTTTTCTTTAGTCACTCTCTTTGAAGGGTAGGCTGATGCAACAATACATTTTAATAGTTAATGAGGGTCATTTTGAAGTATTACAAGGCTAAATTTAGTATTATAGGTTACTTACCCCTGTACGTATTCATTAATCCATTTTTGTATCATGCTTTATAGCTATTTGAATTAAAGTTTCTAGATGGAAAGTATCATTCAATGTATTGCATAAGAGATCAAAGAATATTTCTTCAGTCTAGAAAATAACTTAAGATATCTAAGAACTATTTTCAGTGAAGAAGTATAAATGAAAAGGTCTTTCCAGTTAACACTTTGTAAATACATAGTTAAGAACTCACTTCCTCTAAGGAATCTGTTATCTGTTTTAAATCTTATTTCCCATTTAAACCAAATGAATTTTTAAATGGAATTGACTGTTTTCACCGACAAAGGCTAAACGATGTTACATCTAACAACACAAAGGTATATGGTTGTTACTGACAATTTTGGAAAGTAATCTGCAATATGAGCAAAGAGACGTCCAGTGTTCACTGAGGAGCTCTGTGAAGGAAATGATAATTCAGCAGGACTGTGCTGCTCAAACCCTCCACATTCTGAAGACAGGCCTACTTGCTGGCATGGCCCTTTGACACTTCTTAGGGAGATAAGCTCCAAGCCTTTGCAATATTCTGCCTAGTAAGAGTGTCTTTGTATGAGTGAGGTTGAGCCATGGAGCACCAGTTTCATCCCATCGTCTTGCTAACAATAGAATTTTCCTTGAACTCTTGGTTTTGTGTTGGGGGAGTGACGGTAACAGAGTAGTCATGGTCAGTCAGACAGGTGCTACAATCATGACCCCTAATTTGAACTTGGAGACTTAGATTTAGGGGAGTTTCTCTGGTAGACAACACTTCAGATCTTATCAAGCTGAAACTAAATTACAGAAAACTTAAAGTACAGAAAAACAATTAGTAAGCAGGAGAACCTGGAACTGGCTTGTGGTACTTCAGTTTCAGACATAATCTATTAGCTACATAGCTGAAATCACTTCTAGCTTTACTGGCAGAATTATATGTGTGTGTATTTTTATATATTTAGATATTTTTAAAATTAGTGCAACCCACAGTCTCCTGAATACCAAGAAGCAGAAAATCAAAGTGAAGCAAAGTGAAGCAAATCTGATTACTTTTTAAAATGCTAAAATATGACCTTTTTCTTATTTTCTCTATTAACTAGGCATTTTGCTCTAGATTGAGAAAAAGAAAAACGAAACACTAGTCTAATAATTCAGTTTACAGAGCTATGTATGACTTCAGTAGTTTTTTTTCCTGAAATCATCTTTGCCTCCAGTCTCCACAGACTTTATTTGTCAAATTGCACCGAAAGTCAAGCATATAATGATCTGAATTAGAAAATGAATTCTTCTAATACTATCCCTCGATATCTGAGCTTCAGAGATTTCCAAAAGGATTTGCAGTTATTTTTTTCCTAGAAGCTAATAACTTTTCCCAAGTGCTTGCATTAGTATTACACACTAGGCATACACACACACACACACACACACACACACACACAGAATGCCCAGGACCTTGGCACTAAGCTTCATCTCCAGCCCTTATTTATTATTTAATTTTTATCTAGAGACAATATCGCAGTAAGTTGCTAAGCTTTCCAGGCTAACTGTAGTCTCCAAAGGGGGCTGTAACCTGTTCAGGAGGCTGGAGTTGGGGATTTGGCATCCTCTGAGTGCATGCGGCTTTTTCTTTGGCAGACCTAAGACAGATCAAACAGGATCTGGGGAAGTTTTCCAATGATCTTGATAAATACACATAGACACTTAAAGATTTAGTTCAATCTTTCCATCCAGCTTGGAAGGATATTATTCTTGTTTTAAACCAGACACTATCCCCTAGTGAAAAACAAGTGGTCTTGCAAGTGGCAGAGGCCTTTGGAGATGAATTACATGTGATTCCATCTAAGAGCCCTGAAGATCTAAGATCAGGAGCAAAACCCTGTCCCATAGGGAAGCAGCAAAGCCTGAGAGGATGCCAACTGGGACCCAGATGATGATGACATAAACAGAGCCATAAACATGTCCGCTCATGCATTCTTCAGAGGTTGCAGAGTACACTCTAATCCTCCAGATTATTCCAAGTTATCAACTATTCGTCAGGCAGTAACGAGAATCCTTTAGCCTTTTCAGAAAGACTCCAGGAGGTTTTAACTAAATGTAACTTTCTGTCCCCAGACTCCATAGAAAGACAGATGATCTTCAAGGATAAGTTTATAACCCAGTCAGCCCTGGACAAAAGAAGAAAATTCCAAAAGAAGACCTTTGGTCTTGATAGCTCTCTAGATGTTGTAGACAAGGTATCATTAATGTCTTATAACCGAGATTGGAAGAAGGCTAAGGAAAAAGTAGAATCAGAGAAGGAAGCAGGACTAGTGGCTACTGTCTGGGGGGCCTAATGGAATTCCCAGGGCTCTGAAGGCAATTCATCCACTTCTACCGCTGCACAAAGCCAGCACACTTCCGTAGGGCCTCTGATAAAGGTCACTGCCAAAAGGGCAAAGAGCCACCTGCTGCACTTTCTGCAGTGGGGCCCGCTGGAAAAAGACTTGCCTCAGTAAAGGTCCCATGATCAACCCATCCTTCCAGTTGCTCCAGCAAGCCTGAAGGGTCCCGGGTGCCCCTCATAGGCTGCTATAAATCAGACTCATCAGCACCCAGGAACCCTGGGAAATTCTAACTATACAAGGGAGGGAGGTCAGCTTCCCCTGGACAGTGGAGTGGTGCTATCTGTTCTCCTCTCCAATCCTGGCCTGTCCTCGTGGGTCAATACGACTATCAGAGGTGTAACTGGAAAACCTGTACCAGATATTTTTCACAGTGATTCAGCTGCAGCTGGGATGATTTTTCTCTTCTTTTGTGCCTTTTTAATTATGCCAGAAAGCCCAGCCCGTCTGCTACAATGAGATATCTTATCTTGTCTAAATACTATGATTTATATGCATCCAAGGTCAGTGCTCTTTTTCCTCTAGTGAAGACAGGTTACTCCTGGGCTGCTGAAGGAACAAAAGGACCGGCAAGAGGGGCAATGTCTATATTCATTCAAAGGGCCCTTTACTTCCTTCCCTCACCAAAAACAGTATCTGCTGAATCCACAGGCTTAAAGAGAGGGTTACTGCCTATAATCAACAACATACAGGTCGGAGGTCTCCTCAAACCCTTTAATGGCCCCTTGCAACACTCCTATTGTGGGTGTCCAAAAACCCAATGGAGAGTGGAGACTAGTTCAAGATCTTCAACTAGTAAACGAGTCAGTAGTGCCAAACCAGTACATTTTTTTTCCTAGATTCCTGAGATCCTGCATGGTTGACACTTTCAGATTTGAAACTTTTTTTATTTTTTTATTTTTTTTCCTGAGACAGGGTCTCACTATGGAGTTCAGGCTGGCCTTGAATTCACTATGTAGCCCAGGCTGGCCTTGAACTCACAGCAATCCTCCTGCCTTGCCTCCCAAGTGCTGGGATTACATGCGTGAGCTACCACAGCTGGCTTCAAGATGGTTTTGGCATAATTCATCTACCCTGAATCATAATTTTTTTTTTTTGCGCATTTGAAGATTTCTCTGATCAAGCTACCCAGTTAAGGTGGATTGTATTGCCCCAGTGGTTTAGAAACAGTCCTCATTTACTTGGACAAGCCCTCTCCCAAGATTTGTCTCATATTAACTACCCCTAGACTAAAGTCCTACAACATGTGGATGACATCCTCTTGCGTGCCCCTTCTGAGGAATTCTCAAGCCAGGGTACTCAAGCACTATTAAACTTTTTAGTTGAGGGAGGATATAAAGGTTCTTGATCTAAGCCACACCTCTGTAGCCTCTCGATAAAATATTTTGGTCTAATCCACTCCAAAGGAACCCAAAGGCTAGGGGGAAAGCATATTAAACCAATTGCTTCCTTTTCTCACCTGAGAACCTTAAAAATAACTCAGGGATTTTAGGGCATCACAGGTTTTTGCCATCTCTGAATTCCAGGTTACGGTGAGATAGCAAGGCCCCTTTAACAGTTAATCAAAGGAACTCAAAAGTGTAATACTCTTATTTTAACTTGGGAACCATGCTCTCAACAGGCTTTCAGAAAGTCAGACGATATTTTCTGCTTTAAATCATATTTATGAGAATAATGGAATGGTGTTAGGAGTCTTAACTCAGGACCAAAGGGCTGCACAATAGCAAGTAGAATATCTGAGCCAGGAACTGGATATAAAAGCTAAGGGATGGCCAGCCTGCCTTCAAGCAAAAGTCTTTAAACTAACCTTAGGAAAGGACCTCACTGTTTTTAATACTCATAATGTGGCAGGACTTCTCTCTTACAAATCTCTCTTTATGGATCCCAACCACCTTCTTAAATATCAGGCACTCCTGTTAGAGGGACCAGCTTCAACTAAAGACCCGTTCCTCTCTAAATCTTGCCACCTTCCTCCCAGAAGGAAATGAGGCCTTGGACCATGACTGTGAAGAGGTAGTCCTTCACACCTATGCAGCTAGAAAAGACCTCTGAGATACCCCCATAGCTAACCCTAACATGATTCTTTTCTGCGATGCAAGTTTATATAACGATGGGGTGCAAAAGGTGGGATACCCAGGTCACCACTGAAAGTTCTTCCTGACTCCTGGAACTACTGCCCAGCAGGCAGAGCTCACAGTCCTCAACTTGCCAGAACACTGGAGCTCAGTAAAGGCAAAAGGGGGTTAAGGCCAAAAGAAGTTGGCAGGGTTTAAAAAGGAACCGGTCTTTCATTGCACAGATGGGCCTTCAAAGAGCTTAATATTTACACTGACTCAAAATAAGCTTTCTTGTGGTACATGCCCATGTTGCTATCTGCAAAGAAAGAGAATTGCTGTCAGCAAATGGACCCTCTATGCAATATCAAAGGGAACTAGATTGCCCCCTTCCTCTGTCTCTATCCCATCTGAGTGGGCAGTTATATACTGCAGAAGGCACCAAAAAGGAACAGATGAGGTCACACAGGAAAACTGACTCAGACCTAGCTGCCAAGGCAGCAGTTTGGGAGCATTTTTGTCCAGAGTTCACCCAGGCACAATCATTTTGAGAAAGAATCCTGAGAGATTCAAGCCTAATTATATGAGGGCTGAGACAGAATGGGCTCTATCACTGGAATATCAGCCGCTTTCTGGGAGGTTTCAGGTGCAGTGTGAAAAGCTACTCATACCTGCAGCCATCCCATGGCAAATCATTAACCCTCTTCACCAAGCTTTCCACTCACAAAAGGAATAAAACTTAACAAATTGCTCATAGGTTATTTATGTGTAAAAGACTCTTTTATATGGCTACAGAAATTGTATGAGTCTATGAAATATGTCAAAAAAAAACCAACCTCCCAATAAAAGGATAATGCCAGCCAGTAGCCAACAAAGCGGGGGATATAAAAAGTAGGGGATATGCAAAGGGGAGGACTGGCAAATAGATTTCTCTCAGATGCCCAAAGCTAAGAGGATCCAGTACCTCTTACTGTGGACAGATACCATCACTAACTGGGTGAAGCTTTTCTTGCAGGATGGAAAAGGCTTCAGAGGTGATAAAGACCTTAACCTTAGAGATTACTCCCTGGTTTGGATGCTCCTGGAGACCTCAGAGTGAAACGCCCCCTCTTTTAAGGCTGCTGTCATACAGTAAGTCTCCCGGGCCCTGGGAATTCAATACCACCTCCTATGTGCTTGGAGGACTTAATTCTCAGGTAAAGTTATAAAGATGAACAAAATGTTAACGAGGTATTTCCAGGCTCACCCTGGAAACTCACCTCCCCTGGCCTGCCTTGCTTCCCCTAGCCCTGGTATGAATACGAAACTCTCCCCAGACACTGGGATTAAGCCCTTTTTAAAATGTTATATGGGCAAATGTTCCTTAGAATTATTTCTTGGTTGATCACGAAACTGTCACCCAAATTGGGAATATTACAGCTCTGGGTAACTTTTACCAGATTCCCCAACAATTGTCTGAGGCATGCGTTAGAGACTGGGTCTCCTCCACTCCAGCCACAGGACTTGATGCTGGTGACATCTCCCCTTGTCTTTCTCTCTCTCTCCCTAGAGCCTACAAGGGAAGGACCATACACAGTTATCCTGTCTACTCCACAGGCTATCAAGGTAGCCCGAAGAGGGACTGGGATACATCACTCCCACTTAAGATATGGAATTCAGATGCACCACTGGAAACTGAGGAAACTGATCAATATTCCTATGAACCCTTGAGGGCCTAAAAGTTCTCCTCAAGAAAACATCATTGGGCCCTCGGTGATGATAGATAAGGGATCCCCAATTATGAAAGGTATTACCTTTTCTTTCATACTCTCATTTCCCCTCCTCCTCACCCATCCCTCTCAATCTGGTGCCTGTCCACATCCCCTGGGGCCAGCTGTCTCTTTTATCACACACAAGGAAATCACTCTAATTGTGGGATATGCCCACAAGGGACGGCTGACCCCGAAGTCCCACTAGCAGCTTTGCCTCTGTCCCTCGAACTATCATGACAGTTGATGTATCCTGGAATAAATGTCTGTCCTTATACAAATCAGAGGGTGGAGTGTAATAGAGTGCAATGGAATGTAATAGAGTAGAATAAAAGAAAGTTACTCATTTAGCTAGAAAGTATGCAGTCAGTAAAAGGGAAGCGTAAGGTAGAATTGGCTGGACAAAAACAAAATAGCATATACACAGAATTAAGAGCTCATTAAATCATGCAGGTAGTCAACCTTAAAACATTAAAAAAAAAAAAAAAAAACAAGAAACAACAACAACAACAACAAAAAAAAAAAAAAGACTGGAAAAAAGGATAAAATGTTAGGATAAGAGTGGAGTGACAAGGACCCTTCCTGCCAGGAAGGTTTTAATGCACAATATGCTAACATAGTTGACAGCTTCTCCATACCACCAGACCGGAATTTGAGGAACATCAGAAATGTAAAATAATTGGTTTCCTTTGGATTTGTTTTTTTTTTTTTTTTTGAAAGGATCAGAATAACTTACTCAACCCCAGCCCCTGCTCTGCTTATTCATGTAGGAACAGAACAAAGAATACAATTTGGACTCCCATTCAGAATCCCCTCCTGGAGACAGGAGCTATTTCTCTTCCTCTGATTTCTAACAAATACTCTCCTAACTTCCTCTTTTCGTCCATGATTTCATTTTACAACTTTCTGAGATGAGCTCCGGTTTGTACAAAATTAACTGTTTAGAAAATGAATTATTCTAATACTATTTCTCAGTGTCTGAGTTTCAGAAAATTACAAAAAGAAACTGTTATTTTTTCCCAGAGGCCAGTAACTTTCCCCAATTATTTTTGTGGAATTGAACCCAGGGTCTTTGCAGTGAGCTACATCCCTAGCCATTCATTCATTTATTTGTTTGTTTATTAATTATTTAATTTTTATCTTGCAACAATATCTCACTAAGTCACTAAGTTGCCCAACCTAGCTCAAACTTCCACTCCTCCTTTTTCACCTTCCCAGACTTCTGGGATCCAAGGCTTGCTTGCATCAGTATGCCTTGGGCCTATATACTACCTTTGAAAAACAAACTATGGGCCATGAGTGTGAGAAAGTATGAATAGTCTTTCTGAAACGTTGTAGTGAGCAAACAAATGTCACATGAAGTGAATTACTTCATTAAATGTCTAAATGGAAAATCTTCTCATGCAATTTCAGGCCACTAATGAGATCAAGAACTCCAACTATGAAATAATGCAGAGATTTTAAATTCTATATAACTAGATTTTTGCCCTTGCCCCATTTTCATTTTGTAGAATAATTGTTCCTATAGGATTTTTTTAAAGTTATATAAGGGTACACTTAGTAGAGCTGTTACCCTGCTACTCAAAGTAATTGTGTGGATTCAAGAATACTAGCACACCTTCTAGAGCTACATTAAACACAAGCAAACAATATGCTTGAAATACTGATTTGACCTTCTATGTTTCCTTGTTAAAAAAAGATGATTTGAACAATATAAAACTCACTATTTAGCATGTAAAAGAAATTTAATCTTCTATGTAACCTAATATTGAAAATAAGCATTACTATCTTTTTCTTTAGTTCTATACTTTAGAAATATAAATCACTTAAAGTAGCAAGTATTTTTGTTCATTTTCTTGATTTAAAAAGTGAATGAACTAGCTTTCCATTAAATAAAGGAGAAATCATTTAAAATTCTAAATAGTTATAAGAAAATTATGTATAAAAATTATGATCCACATTTAAAACATCACTAGGATGATGTTTCAAATTAGATGTAATATTATAAAAGCTAGAATATAATACCTGCCTCAGCTACCTCCAGGTTTCCTCTGCATTATATAATTAGTAGAAATTGAAACAAGATACATAATTACCCATTACTTAATGAGTATTTTATTTAATGAATAATTATAGCTTTGATTTATCAACATTCTATATCAGGATCTTCCTAGATATGTACCAACAATGGTCCCCAAAAATGTTCACATCCTGCTATAACCGAAGGGTAAGTGGATCTTTAAGAATTAGGGTCTTCTATTTCTCTTAAGCAGTAAACTGCTACTACATCTCTCCCATGCGGAGAAGTAAACCAGCACCCCTCCTCTCTGCAGGTCAGAAAAAACTGACAGTAAAACCAGAACCTCTGTGAGAAAACCTCCTCAGCTGTCTGAAAGGAGCACGCACATGCTGGCCCCAGGCGGTCACGCCGGGTCTCCTTTGCAGAAGGGAAACAGGGAGCCTAGAATGGCCAGAGAATGGAGAAGGGCTTGGAAAGTTCCTAGTCCTCGTCTCACTGTATTCCTCCCTTCTTTCCCTCTCAATGAAAGCCTCTGCACACCTAACCAGGTGAGAAACTTTTGAGGTGAAGGCCTCCTGGCCTTGTTTGCAGCTAGCTTTGAATAAACCTTTCTTCTTTTCCACCAAAATAAACTGTTTCTTCGGAGAGAACTGCCTCACAAAACTTAGTGGCCTAGAACACAACGCCTAGAACTTCTCAATATGTTTCACGCCAAAGGAAATTAATGTGGCACATGCAATTATGATCGGGACTCCGGTGAACTGAGATGGGAGATTATCCTGGATTATCCAATACAACCATCGCCAGTCCTTAAATACTAGAGAAGAGGCAAAAGGTAGTGTCACAAGGATACACAGTACTATAAGTACTCAATTTGTCCTTGCTGTCTTTAAGGGTAACAGAAGGGGCTTTAAGGCAAGGAATGTAGGAAATCTCTAGAAGTTGCAAAAGGTGTGGAATGAGGCCCCGGGGGCGGGGGGAAACAGTTCTACCGACACCTTGATTGTGGTCCATCAAGACCTGTGTTAAATTCTGACCTATCAAAATATAATAAATTTCTGTTTTAAGGCACTGAATTTGACCTACTTTATTATGGCAAAAATAAAAAACAAATATAATAATCGTATGTTAATTCTTAACTCTTACAAAACTTCCAGGTCATTTTTTTCTGTCATTCACAGTTGTAAGAGAGAGTAGTTAGTCTTAGGTTTTATACTATTACTAAAAAATAATATAACTGCGATCCTTGTCTGGCTTATTTTAAGTCAGTTCTATTTCTGCCATATCTATATCTCACTAAAAGTATTTTTATAAAATGTTAACTGAAAGTATTTTTGCAAATACACAGATTGACACAAAGGTGATGAAAATTATTACTGTGGTTGTTACTAACGTTGACTCAAAATGGGGCAACTGATAGTTGATTATATACAATGAAATCCATGAAATTTGAAATGTACAAGTATGAAATAAAAGAAATATTGTCAAATAATTAATTCTTCTCTCTAGAAACATAAGCCAAAAAAAAAATCCCTATAAATTAGCATTTGGAATTTCAGAAAGAGTTATTGAATGTAACTTGAGAACATAATGTTACGTGAACTAAATCAGACACACAAACTTAAATACTTCATGTTTTTCTTACAAACATTTCATATATGTGTGTGTGTATGCAAAATATCTATTACAAATAGTTGTATATTTGTACATATATATATATATATAATTCACATATATATAACAAATAAAGAGCAAAGTAGAAGAGAGATAAATAGGAAGTAAGAAGAAGTTCATACATTTCCCCAAATTGCATTTTCCTTTGCTTTGAACATATGTTGATATATATGCTAATTTATTTATACTACTACTTTATCTTTAAAGTTTTAGTCATTATTTGTTTGTTTCTTCTTTGTAAGAATCTTTTTGGTCTATGTCTTGTACCAGCAGTAATTACTTTGAAGATAATCATATGCAATGTATTACCTACTGTTATTCTCTTATTTTTTTATTCTCTTATTTTTATGACATTTTATTTCTTCATAAAATTAAAAAATCAACAGCAAATATGTGAGGCAATACAAAGCCTTATTCATTGCTAAAGAGATTAAAAATAGTAGAGTCACTTTGGAAGACAGTTTAATAGTTTACTATGGACTACACTTACTATTGGGGCTAGTACTTGTTCATTGTTATTTACCCAAAAGAACTGAAAATTTATGTCCACAGTAATCCTATACGCCATGTGCACAAAAGCTTTGTTCATAACTGCCAAAAGGTGCAAGGAATCACGATGTCCATCAGCAGGCGACTGAATAAATTAACTGTGGTTACAGAAAATGGAATATTATTCAGTACTAAGAAAAAATGAGCTATCAATCCATGAAAAGCCATTGTGGAGACATAACTACATTTTACTAAGCGAAAAAAATCTAATTGGGAAAAGCTACGTACTGTACATTTCCAACTACTGTAGAAGACAATTTGAAAAAGGCGGAACTGTGAATATAGTAAAAAGACTACTGGTTGCCAGGGATTAGTACAACACAAAACCTGAAGGCAGTGAAATTATTCTGTATGTTATTACAACAGTAGATACATGGCATTGTACATTAATCAAAACCCATAACATTCACACCACAAGTGAACCTGAACAGAACTACATATTTGGCATGATAATGGAGTCAATGGGGGCTTGTGGATTGTAATAAATGTACCATTCTGGCATGGGATGTTGACAGTGAAAAGGGGCAATGGTTAAGTGGGGAAGTGGGAGTTATTGGAAATTTCTATACCTCCTGATTAATTTTGTTGTGAATTTAATGCAAAAAACAAAAGCTAGGGCTGGGGATTTAGCTCAAGTGGTAGAGTGCTTGCCTAGCAAGCGCAAGGCCCTGAGTTTGATTGTCAGCATCCAAAAAAAAACAAAAGCTATTTTTAAAAATTCACTGGTAAGTACTGGAAGGTTAAGTCAATCAAATCCCATAAAGGGAGGAAAAGGCAAACAAACTAAATATAGAGAGTAAATCATTTAAAAACTATCAATCTATTTGGTAAAAAAGCTGCTACTCTGAGAACCAAGCACAAAAACAAGAAATCTTCTGAATAAAAATATCTAACAAATGACAAAACAAACTCCATTAAACATGAAGGTGGAATGAAGACATTTCCAAACACAAAGGATTAAGCATGAAGTAAAATATAGAGGAGTGTCTGAGGAGCGAACGTTTGTATTATTCTCCAGGGTGGATAGAGAGGAAAGCGGATAGATACAAAAAAAAGTCTTGTGTAATGCTGAGGTACATTTCAATTTTGAATCAGGTATTTATTACGGTGATGTAATTCCATACACTAATAGCATGACAAGGATACAACTGACAAGGATAGCATGGGTAGAATTTAACAAGGGAGTGGGTGAAAGTAAAAGGAATAAGCTGAAAATTATAAACCATGGAGCAACGGAGAAAAAAGTGAAAGAAGAGCTTTGAAGAAAATGGTAAACCAAAGATATGAAATTTCAGCTATGAAAATATTTCACAAAACTGTAAAATACATTCAGATAACATGTATAAATCCTTGCATGTAAAGAATGACAAACATTCATTAACCATCACAAGTATGATTGTTATGAAAGAATTATTATCTTAAATAATTACTTGTATAGGTATAGTTTGGGAGAAATGTTTTGATTATATATCTGTGAAAACAATAAAAATATTACTATATATTCTAATTCATTAAAGGATATTTTAGTATCATGCCATTTTAAACTCTAGGTATTTATAATTCAGAGACAGTTATTGGGTGCTTTTTATATATCAGGCATTGTGCTGATATCTGGTTCACAATAAGGAACAATATAGATTCTATTCCTTTTCATATAATGCCTATAATTCCTTCTAAATTTAGTTAAACTTTAAAATGTACTGTATTCCTTCAGCTCACATGTTGTCATACTAAATAATAATTATAATTTATGCTTTAAAAGTACATTAATTCTACTTCCTGGTTTGTAATTGTATATATTTATTATAATAGTATAAATTCAGAGATAATATTTCATAAACCTTAAGTCTTTGATACTAAAGGCATTAGAGAACCAATATAAACAAGCTGAGTGACTGCAGTATTCACTTTACATGACGGAGAAATATTATTTCATCAGAACAACTGACCAATTGGTTTTAAAGTATATTAATACTGACAAAAAGAGATAGAGTATCAATTTCTATAAAACTTCGTTCAGGAACATCTCATTCCCTCGTTGTTAAAAAACAACATTCCTCATTCACTCCATAGTTTAACACAGTCTCAGCAAAAATAAGCTTACAAAACTTTCTGAAGTAATTTCTAAAAAATATAGGAAGATAAGCAAAATGGCATCAAATTTTATGATTATATGAAATATGAGTTGATGGAACGGAAATGTATTGTCTACATGAAAGCAAATACTTAATATGGATAAATAAACCAGGAGAATATTGAATAAATACAAGAATATATATTTAAGAAATATTCTTTTTCTTATTTAATTTCTTATATTTTAAGGTTACAAAATGTTAAGACTAATGAATAATTGCTATAAATGATGAAATTTAGAAAGATATTAAATTTACCTATAATATTTATTTTATTCTCCTAAATTAAATACAGCTGTACTTTATAACAAGTTATCACCTTGGCCTTGAAGGTGAACTAAATGTATTTAGCCCTTTTAACTTTAGAAAATATGTTTGTATCACCTCTTTTTAAAAAATATTTGTATGTCTTTGATTTTACTCATTTTTTTGAAAGTAGGTAAGGCATCTAATGATTTTTTAATGGAAATCGAAATATTAAAATATATTTCACCATGTGCTCTTTTGATTTCAAATTCTGCTTAATATATGGAATATTCAGATTGACTTTTTATGGAGGTTCTGGATAGTAATCCAACCTGATGAGCAAACAATATGGAATGTCAGATTCATTAGTGATGCTGAATAGCAGCTTCAACAGAAACCACTAGAGAACATTCCACATGTGACAGATAGTGCAATTTTATCTTCACAGTCAATTCCCTCTCCATTCATGGTGATCATTATCAATAACATCATTTTCCAATTATAAAATAATAAGGTACAAATAAAGAGTTGTAACAAGGTGGATAAATAGTGAAAGCTTATTGGTAGAGACAGACATGTACTTCTTACTGGCTTCCTGTGTTGGTAGGAGTTCTTGATAAAGGTGTTTTAATGGCTACAGTACTGCAAATAGCAGGGTAACCCACAGGAAGTGCGGACAGCAAGGCAATCTCTGAACAACTATGATTTAGTCACAAATAAGCCCTATGGAAGAAAAATCAATTGCTCTTTCACATTGTAAAATCTGGGAAATACAGATTCAAAAATAAATTACCGGGCATAAATTATGGTTGATATTTATTGGTACTGCATGCTTTAATCCCAATTTTATATGTCCAGCCAAGAGGGAGCAATTGAACTATATGAGATTTTACACATCTTTCAGCTAAATTAAAGATACAAACATTAAAGTTAACACTTGGGACATCATGAAGATTTGTGGTACTCTCTAGAGCACCATAACCTATAAAGCAAGGAAAGAATCCATAAATGAGTGTTTTCCCTCTGAGATGGAATGCTGTTGAGGAAATTTTATAATTTCAGAAAGCCAGGAAGCATCATGCAGAATAGAAATGCTCTGGCAAAGTGGAGCCAGGAGATAGAAAAGAACCAGAAGAAAAGAAAAATGTTTTCCATTTTGAACAGTTCTGTGTAAGGTCAGTCATTACATTACCTGTATATCATCATGTGAAAGCCCATTGCGAAATGTTTATAAAATAGACTTTCTACCACTTTATATCAAAAGTATAAAATTATAAATCAGAATAAACACCCAAGAAGAAGATAGTAATGTTAATTAACATTATGATGAAATTACGTTGGGCAACTATCTAGTCTCTGATTATTTACAAAGTCACATGCTAAATGATTTGAAGTAAGTTTCATTTAATTTTGCATACAACTTTTTAAACAATCATGTGTTCTTGTAATCCCAGCTACTCAGAAGGCTGAGGCAGGAATATCTCGAGTTTGAGGCCGGCAGGAGCAACTTAGTGAGGCATTGTCTTAAAATTAAAATTTTTAAGAAAGCCCATTGGTTAGCACACCCTGAGTTCAATCTCCCAATGATATATAAGGACCAAAATGGATGATAAATATTGGGAAGTAGAAAGGAAATGTTCAAAAGGGAAGAGAACAAGGGAGGGAGTAGAGGGAAGGGAAGGAAGGGAAAAGAAAAAGAGAATAGAAGAAAAAATGGAAACAAAGCTTTTGTAAATGGGGAGAAGAAAGGTTAAAGGGAAGGGAGGAGAATGGGAAAGAAAGAAGAATCAAGATATGTATAGGTACAAAATGGCTATACTTTCTAAACTACTATACAGATTTAATGCAATTCCAATCAAGACACCACTAACATACTTCAAAGAATTAGAAAGGACAATCATGAATTTCATCTGGAACCAGAAGAGACCAAGAATAGCAAAAACAATCCTAAGCAACACGGGAAAAGCAGGGAGCATCACAGTCCCCAACATAAAACTATACTATAGAGCTACAGTATTAAAAACAGCGTGGTACTGGCAAAAAGACAGACCTGAGGATCAATGGAATAGGTTGGAGGATGCAGAAATAACCCCAGGCACACTCAAATACCTCATCTTTGACAAAGAAGCCAAAAAT
>PVJO010023014.1:0-26891 GCA_004026905.1 Hystrix cristata | reverse complement strand
AAAAAAAAAAAAAAAAAAAAAAAAAAGAAAGAAATTTTAGCTACAGCAATTAGGCAAGAGAATGAAAGGGACACAAATAGATAAGAAAGGAATTGGACTGGGGATTTAGCTCAGTGGTTAGAGTACTTGCCTAGCAAATGCAAGTCCTGAGTTTGATCCCCAGCACCCAAAAAAAAAAAAAAAAGAAAGAAAAAGAAAAGAATTAAATTGTATGTGTTTGCACATGACATGATACTCCACTTACAATATCCTAAAGACTCTACCAAAGACTTCGGAACTAATCAATGAATTCAGCAATGTAGCAGGATTTAAAATCAACATTAAAAAACCAGTAGCTTTACTATACACCAATAATGGACAGGATGAGAAAGAAATCAGGAAAACAAACTTATTCACAATAGCTTTAAATACATAGGGATCAATCTAAAAGTCCTTTACAATAAAATTTCAGAACACTGAAGAAAGAAATTGAAGAAGACATCGGAGGATGGGAAGACTTCTCATGTTCATGGGTTAGCAGACTTAATATTGTCAAAATGATCATATTGCCAAAAGTGATCTACAAATTCAATGTTATCCTCATCAGGATACCAATGACATTCTTCACAGAACTAGAAAAATACCATTCTAAAGTTTATATAGAAACACAAAAGTCCCAGGATTGCCAAAACGATCCTGAACAAAAAGAGCAAGGCTGTAGGCTTTATAATACCCAATTTCAAATTACACTACAAAGCCATAGTAACAAAAACATCATGGTACTGGCACAAAAATGGACACGTAGGCCAGTGGAACAGAATAGAGGACACAGAAACAAACCCACACAACTATAGCCACCTGATTCTGGACAAAAGAGTCAAAAATATATTATGAAATAATGGTGCCAGAAAACCCAGATAGTCATTTGTAGAAGACTGATAATAGACCCCTACCTCTTGCTCTGTAAAAAAAATCTGTTGAAAAATGGATCAAAGACCGAGGTATAAATCTGAAACTCTGAAACTCCTAGAAGAAAAAATAAAGGAAAATGCCACCAGCACATGTAGAGACTTCCCTAAGGGGACTCCAATAACACAAGAGATAATAGCAAGAATCAATAAAAGGGACTTCATCAAACTAAATTTCTGCACAGCGAGGGAAACAACTATCAGGGTGAAGAGACAGCATGAAAAATGGGAGAAAATCTTTGCAAGCTACTCTTTCAACAAAGGGTTAAAATCTACAATATATATATAAAGAGCTCAAAAAAGTAACACTGAAGTATCAGATCACCCAGCCAATAATTGGGCAGATGAATAGAAAAGACTCGCCTCAAAAGAAGCACAAATGGCCAATAACCATACCAAAAAATGTCCAACACTTTTAGACACTAGGGAGATGTAAATCAAAACTACACTGAGATTCCATCTCACTCCATAAAGAATGGTTATCATCAAAAATATTTTTAAAAACACAAGAAATGCTGGAAAGGATGCAGGGAAAAAAGAGTCCTTCTACGCTGCTGGTGAAAATGTAAATTAATGCAGCCATTTTGGAAACTAGTACAGAGGCGCCTTAGAAAACTAAAAATAGAGCTACCAGCCATACCACTCCTTGATATGCGCGTGAAGGAATTAAAATCAGCATGCTTTAGGGATGCCTGCATACCCATGTTTTTACCGCAAAATTCACAATAGCCAGGATGTGGAACCAAACTAGGTGCCCAGCAATGTATGAATGGACAAAGATAAATGTGATATATGTACACAATGGAATAGTATCCAGCTATACACAAGAATGAAATTCCGTCATTTGCAGGAAAATGGGTAGGTCTGGAACCATCATGTTGAGTGACATAAGCCGTAAGCAGAAAGACTAATGTCACATGCCCTCCCTAATATGTGGAATATAAAAAAGATGACAAGAAAGCAGAAGGGAGTCTATTATTAGACAAGAAGAAGGGAGTAAGAGATAGAGTAGAGGCATAGGAGAAGGTAATAGGGAGGATGGCTATGAGCAAAATATGCACTGAAACTCCTCCAGAGCAATGTGAAATAAGAGATGGAAAAGAAAGGGGAGCATTGGAGAGGGGAAGCTGATCAAGGTATGCTCTGTGTATGTATGAAATGTGCCAAAATGAGACCCATTAATCTGCATAGCTGATAAAAAAGGGTGAGAAAATGAATAAACCAGGAAAAAAAAACAGGAAAAAAAAAAAAGAAAAGAGCTAGCAGCAAAATTTATATTTTAGGCATTTATTCACAGTTAATATATCATAGTCACTGAAATTTAAACATGTTGTTAAATAAACCACAGTAACTGGAACCTAGTCACACCAAAACCCGGCCAGGTAAGAACTGCCTGTGTTTGCTGGCCAGTGCTTTCTAGACCTACGCTCAAATCGATAATGTTATAGGGACTGCCCACACGTTTGTTATAATTCATCGCTGTCTTTTTAATAGTTACGCCTATTGTGTAAGAGAATCTAGCTGACCAACACAAGAGGAGGGAGTTCTGTCATTAAGAGCCACCCGAAGGAATGAAAGCTCATACGTGATTTCCTACACACATAACATGCACATGCAGCCCTGGAGACTGCGTCTGAGCTCACGAAGTCCAGTGGTCAGGTCTGTGTGTTTTGGAATCTGACAGAACTAAGCTCAAATGTCATTGAATGCCTCTCAAACATATTTTCCTTGTATGTAAAATCGTATCTCAACTGTGGTAAGGATGAAGCGCGATCACGGGTGTGATAGTTTCCACAAAGTACTGCGCTCACAGTAGGATTGTGAGGTCGTGTGGACAATAGGGGTGACGATGGCGGCTGTGCCATGGTGTGCGGGGCTGGGTACATCAAAGAGGGACGAAATACAGAATTTTAAAGGGGATTAAAACTGGAGTACTGAACTGGAATCCTTGAGCTCCCCAGAAGGTTATTATAGTGCAGTTTTATAATGAACTCGCAGAACATTGACGCTGAACATCTAGAACTTTAAAATGGGTTAAAATGAATCCAGTTCGGGGGAAAAAAAAATGAGCAAATAAGCCCTGATATCCATCCATGCCAATTCACAGTGCCAGAAAGCATTTGTGTCTCTGTTGTGAGCTTCATCCAACATCCATTTACCAGTTCCTGGTTTGCGAATTCAATGGCTCTACAATAGAGATTTGAACAGCAAAATTGGCAATACTTTAAGGTTGATACATTGGAGCTGCCAGCACTAGAGCACAATTATTAGGACAGAGTTGGCTTGCCCATTACAAGAGCTTGCAATGAATTTACCTTTAAGCAAACTGACTTTCATTAACTATCTTAATACCATACACATTTGGGAAATTAGGACCATACTCTAATTAGGAGAGGTTAAATTTACTTAGAGTAAATCACAAAAAAGTAATTTACTGGCGTTGTTCAAATAATTCCAAAGGCTTTGATCTTCACAACTGGGCTTCCTAAACTGTTCTGTGGGACAGTAGTATTCCTGGTGACAGTATATATATTCCTCATAAAAAAGGGGGAAGAAGATTTGTCGTGAATCTGCAGTCACAATGTGCATTCACCATCTACAGACTAAGAATCTGGGTAGTTTCAAAAAAACTCTTCAAATTAGGCTTCTCACATTTCCCAAATATGTTGAGCCTGATGATTTAAAAATCTATTAAAAGCACTCTTTTCTCACTGGTGACAGTGAACCATTTTCAAAAAGCCTCACAAAAAGTATAAATGAATTAGGGGTTCACACTATTACATGCTTTACATCTTGAGACGTGGACAAGAGTTCAATAATATTTCTGCACTAAATTCTTGAACAGCCATGCGTTTTGGAAATAAAGTTCAAGTGGCTTTCAACAACTTGCAAAATGATCCACAAGTTTGTCTAAAATGGTTCCCTCCTGACCCCGGTGCTCTCTCCCTCCCTGCGCGGTCCATTATCCACACTGAACCACGTTCTCGTCAAAAAATCATTTTCCTCCTTGGGTACAGCTTCTGACTCAGTCATGCTAACTAGTCGCCTAATTCAGCTCCTTAACAAGAAAACACTTCCTGGCTCCTCTCCTGAACTCCTGGCTCTACTGACAGGAGCACAAAGGGCAGGTGAGGTCTGGTACTTGGCCTCAACAGCCTTACAACTTAGCAGAAGCAACTTAAAAATAACTTCTGACTAACAACCACAGGAGTTTCCTAATAGAAGAAAGACCCACATGGACTGGAGTACCTGGGCAAGCCTTGGCAGAGGAGATGGACTTGAGAATATGAACAGGAGTTAGAAAAATGTAGAAGGAGAAGGTAGATTTCAGAGGAGAAAGTGTAGCTGACAGCAAAGGGCAGGCCAAAATTCCTGGACTTGCGAAGATGTGCAGAAAACAGGTCTAGAATCCTATCTGGAGTGGAAGGTTGAGCGAATATGGAAAAATATCAGATAGGGAAATACAATAGGCTTCACAGCACCGATTCTGCTCGCCATGGTAAGGAGGTGCATCTGTCTTGTTAAGTAGGAAAGAGATACATTTATTAAGGACAAAATCATAAATTTGTGCGTAGTCATTAGATTAGTCTAGAGAGATTAGTCTTGGATCTCACATGGAAAAGTTAGACAAAGAAGGACTCCGAAAGCCAAGACTGGACTCCCAATTCCAGTGAGGCTAAACCTACGAACATGTGGGCCACAGCAGGCTGTTTGTACCATTGAAAATTCTGTTACTGTGTTTCTCTTTTATGATAAAAGATTGTTTTTTCCTAAACTAAAACCTCGCTATTCAGGTTTTGCCACTTTGCGATAAGTAAGCAGGTTTGGGGTTGCAGTTTGGGTGCTTGGTCTCTAAAAGGTTTGCCATCACTGCACAGTACTGTTGAAGAAATCTGTGGAATAAAATAGGAACAAAAAAGAAAACATAAATGCAAAACTTTGAAGGCAGAAAAGAGGAGAATTAGTGAGAGAAAGGAGTAGAATCTAATGTAATCCCGTTATGGCGTGGATCAAAATGTACCACACAAGTCTCATGCGTGCAGAGGTGGGGCTTTAGGGAGGCGCCTGGATCCTGGGGCACTGGACTCACTACTGTGGACCCGCCCATTGACAGGTTCAGAGCTGAATGTGCTGTTAGGAGGTGTGGTCTGGTTGGAGGATTCGGGTCACTAGGGGCACGACCCAGAAGGGTTTGTTCTTGGCCCTGGCCCCTTCCTGTCTGTCTGGTTCTTCCTCTCTCGCTCTGTTTCCTGGTTGCAAGAGGTGAGCAGCTTCCCTCCACCGTGCCCTTCAGCCATGATGATTCTGTCTTACAGTCAGCAATGAAGGTCTAAACCTCTGAAACCATAAGCTAAAAGAAGTCTTTTCTCCTTTAAATTGTGTATGCCAGGCATTTTGGTCACAACAGTGAAAAGCTGATTAATACAAACCCCAAAGTTTCTAGTCTAGGAACATGAACAATTCTAAGAACCAGTTTTGGAGAGAGAAAATAATATTTACTAAGCGAGAAATGGAAAAATATTACATGACTTTCAAGTCCACATATTTATACTACTTGCTGCTACCTAGTCACTAATTCAACAATTATTTCATAAGCATTTATTGCATGCCAAGGAATATTCTAGGCACTGGGGAAAATATGTAGGGCAGTTTGAGGCAAAAGTAGAGATGGATGATGGATATGTAAACAACTAATGATAGAATGTGAAATTTCTCAGTATATTCACTATTTTCAGGTAACGGGGGAATGCGTGAATATTAATTGAATTCTTATTGTGTACCAGACCATTTGGATTCATGAAACTTAATTTTTATATCAACACAAAAGAATAGATATTGTTATTCCTATTTTGCTTGGTTAAAATCACAATCTCTTACGGACCTGACATATGGCAATCAGAGGACACCCACAATATGAAATAACCCAACTTCTGGTAACATTTGCTTCTTCTCTTAATACAGCCACCAAGGCCTCCTGGTCGGGTGACAGGGACATTTCACTAGGAGAACAACAAGACTTGTCATAGCCCTGTAAGGTTTCCATGATTCAACCCTCAGACTAGACCCAGTCTGCCAGGTGTCTTGGACGTTTCTCTTCTTTTGGTGCCAGGGATCGAACTCAGGGCCTTGCACTTGCCTGGCAAGCGTTCTAACCACTGAGCTAAATCCCCAGCCCTCTGGGACTTTAAGATGCTTACATTTTAGTGTTTCAAAGTTAAGCCACCTTTTATGAAGACGTGTCCTATTGGTCTGTTAAAGAAGAGTCTCTTTCATTTAATCAGGCGTCTCGAGTATCTGTGTCTGGAGAAAAAGCAAGGTCTTGCCGCATGGAAAAACATTAATTTTATGCTGCAGTTCTTGAGATTTTTCCCATCACAGAGGTGACAGAATGCATCCAAACTGTCTCCCCAATGATTTTACTTTGAAAATAAAATTGCACCAGAGCATTTAATTTCTAACCCACATTTTATCATCTCTAATTTATTGAGTAAAGAAGGAAAATATGTCTGCAAGGAAGAACCATTTTGAAAATGTAAACATTACTTTTGGAAAAGCATTAGAATTATTGTATCAGACGATCATGGTAGTGCATGCCTGTAATCCCAGCACTTGGAAGGCTGAGGCAGGAGGATCTCTGCCAGTTCAAGGTCAGCCTGGGTTACATGGTGAGTTCAAGATCAGCCTGCACTGTGAAGTGAGACCCCGTCTCAATAAATAGATAAATAAATAATAAAAACATTATTGCATCATCAGTTTCTTACAAGTTTTGCGGTGTGTTTCCTTACCACGGTTTGCTCTTAAATCAGTGAAATGTAGTTTTCTATAACCAGACCTTCTGTCTGTACGTAAGAAAAATTTAGGACATTGTGGGCCAAACTAGTATAACCAAAATTTTATTTCACACAAAATAAGAAACAAATATTAGCACTCTGGGAAGCGTCAAGCTGAAAAGAAACTGGGAGTGGAAGCAGGGCCTGGCACGGGTGCGTTTTCCTGCACAGGTAGCCAGCTCAGCTCTTTGGGCGTCGGCACACCGCCAGAGTTTTCTCTTGGCACGACTTCAAGGGCCTCATGCGTCCAACCCAAGGCGGCCCCTTCGAGATCCAGCAGCCAAGCTCACTGCATGCGAACCAGGCTGAGTCTTGGAATCAGTTTACACAGGCATGTTGTCAGAGAAAGATGTTTATGTGTGTGAGCGTCTTAAAGGGCTGAATAGAAAGATCAGAAGCGAGGTTAAGCAGAATGGGGCTGGGAAGAATTCCACACGTCCTCAGAGGATAAAAGAAGGTACAGTAGGGAGGCTGAAACAGAAGTGCATTCTTCACCATCTGGCTGGCCAGCCCCGCAACCATGCCAGTCTTCAAATAAAACCTCCCTGGCCGCGGAGCCTCCACCGGGCACACCAGCTCCATTGATTTACACAAAACCCCCAGGACTTTGATCAGTGACCAAAATGCAAACATTTTAAGCAATGCCCCGAAGAAGCTTGTTTAAAAAACAGTTGATGTAAGGGTTTAAAACAGTCCATTAACAATCTCATGTAGAAATGTGTATACGTATATGCCGCCGGTGCACACTTCCATGCACAAGAACATTTTACACAGCCTATTAACAATACCACTTACTTATGACACATACTCACTTCGCGTCCATGGAAATGTTCTTTATTTGCAAGTGTAAAGTCAAAAATATAAAATTAAACTCTTTTCTCACTGAACCTCAAAGCCTGAGTGGAAAGGAGGAAAAGGGGACCATGTGGTACGCATCCATCAGACACAAAATGGGTGATTCACTGTTGGGTCTGACCAGCCCAAAAATTCTCACACTGGGTAGAAGAATTTCAAGACATGAATTAGTGACGTAATTTTAGATGCTGGAAACATCCAAATGGTCATTTCTAACTCACTTCTTATTGAGTGTCACTCTGATAAATATCCTGTGTATTATGACAATTAAATGGCCGCTAAAAATGATGTTCCATTACGCATATTAAATGCCAGCTTCGGTGGACTCCGAGCACTTTCTCAGGCTTGTACACTAACTCGGGGTGCCGCTTTCACATCTGGCAGGATTTCTATGAAACAGGAAGCCAGGTTTAGTGGCATAGGCCCTGCACTTCCAAAAACATTATGAAATAAGGTTCGTCTGCCTTGAGTCACTCATCCTGCATTTCTGAACACAGTGAGTTCTAAGAGCTCTATTCTGTAAAAATATGCACTTCATTCATTTTAATGGAATAATCTCACCCTGGCTCCAAATGATTGTTCTAAAAAACTGACTCATGGGTCCAAGGTTGAGCTTTCTCCTAGCAAAGTCATTACAGATACTCGAGTTATGACAGACATCGTGAGACAGAGCACAAAGCTGTTCCGTCCCCCGCACCCCACCCCGACTCTCTCGAAAGGCAGAGAGTAGAAAAGCGCCCTCCTCCTCCAGGGTGACATGCCGGCCCCCGGGGCGGGCAGGGCAAGAGGCAGTAAATGCTCGGTGCCTGAGGCTTCAAAGGAGAATCCCAAGCTCGGCTCCATCTTGGTAACCACCAGTCCTCCCTTTCCAGCTGATCCAGGGCCAGTATGTTTCTCGCTGGGGTTCGAGGCTTGAGAAGCACTAAGAAATCTTAGACTACGCACCACCTTGGGGCCACAAAAAGTGCGGGCCTTTCCCAAAGTGCTTCTAAAACTAGCCAAACCCTCTCTGAAACCGTTGAAGGAAAAGCATTCCCCGGATTAGCAAGCACCAAAGATTTGCCACGGCTGCCCCTATGTGAGATCACACTTTCCTAGCCCGAGTTGCCAGCAAGACTTTCCATTCTCTCTTCTTCCAGCTGAGCAAATGCTCCCAAAGCCCCCTTCCCTGGGTTGCCCTTAGGGCTTTGCTGGTGCTTAGGGAACATTAGAGTGAGGACTTCCTCCCTCCTTTGTAGCATTTCCAAGGCCTCCTCCCACTAAATTTAAATAAAATACTTTGTATCTCTGTTTAATTAGCAAAGTATGGATGCCCACTTAAAACTCTGTGGACAGCTGGGTGTGGTGGCGCGCCCCTGTAATCCCAGCATTTGGGAGGCAGAGGCAGGAGGATCTCTGTGAGTTCGAGGCCAGCCCAGGCTACATAGTGAGCTCAAGCCAGCCTGAACTACACAGCGAGGTCTTGCCTCAAGAAACCAAAAAAAAAAAAAAAAAAAACAAACCTACCTCTGTGGACATAGGGGATTGTGGATTTAGCTCAGTGGTAGAGCACTTGCCTAGTGAGCAAGGCCCTGAGTCCGATCCCCAGCACCACCGTCCTCGAAAAGCAAAAACAAACAAACAAAAAACTATGGACAGAGAAAGCCCCTGAGAGAAGCAAGCCGGAAGTTGGTTTAAAGATGCCGCCTCTAGACTTGGGCCATCTGGACTGACATCCAGCTCAGCTCCCCCCAGCTGAGTGGCTCCAGCCAAGCACTGCCTTTGCTTGAGCTGCCTTCGCCTGCCAAGTGTGGCTGGGGCAATGACACGGTGTGTGAAGGTGGCGTGGGGCACATCGTCCTTCTCACAGCTGTGGAACGAAGACACGCGACGCTCGGAAATGGCCTCAGGTCGACCAGTGTGCACTAGATGAGGGTCGCGCGTGGAGCTGCCCGGCCGATGGCCTACACGGGGTCCTTGCTCCATCATTCACAAGCTTACAGGCCCTCCGTGTGCCTCCACTTCCTCACTGTCAAAGGGCACCTGGACCCCAGGGAGGGATCCGTCCTCCGCAGCCCCTCCTGCTCTGCGCACGCGGCTTACAGTTTAGGGCCGGCCCAACCCGCGCGCCTGCGTGTAAGCCTAGCGACTGCTTTCGCTGCAGTGGCATCTAAGTGACACAAAGTAACATACACTCGGACATTTTTACAGTGCCCTCAAGGCTGCAGAATGAGTTTATCTCTAATCCCATTTCTAATCTGTATTGAGTACTGCGACTTTAGTCAAATCTTTCCGTTTTTCTGAATATTGCTTTTTTCAAAGAAGAGGAAGAGGAAGGGGAAGAGGCAGAAGAAGAAAAAGGAAAAAGGAGGGGGAGGAGAGGTAGGGGAGGAGGGAGAGGAGGAAGAAGAAACTGCCATAGACTTTCAGATCCAAGCTCTAAAATGCTATTTTGCATAATTCCCTTCTCCATAACCCTTGCAGCCAAGAAAGAAAGCAGACATTTCTGGCTTGGGTTTGAGCCACCTGCGTCCGGCTTAGTCTCACAAGGCCAGTGAGCCAAGTGGTTAGACCCGCGGTCCAGAGCCCGGCTGCCTGGTGGAATGCGAGCCCCACCGTCCCGCTTCCCACCTGCAGGTTCAGGTGTGCACAGAGCGGTAGGCACTGGGGCCGCCAAGTGGCCAGGGTGGTGGGGAGGACGGGCGCACGGAGGGCGGGACACATCTGCCGCTGTGCGGCAGGCCTCTGGGCTGGTGTGAAAATCAGGTAAGTTGGTACAGGGTATGGGGTAGAGCAGTCAGTGCCTGACAGGGTGAGAGCTGTCTGAGCTTTAGCTGTAATACTGGGTACATCAAAGGCACTTCATAAATGTTTGGTGTGCCTGAGTGGACATCAGCTATCAGCCAAGCAAAGGACATGTTCTCCACTTAATTCGCACAGCAACCTTGAGAAGAAGAGATTGTTATCCTCATTTCAGACAAAAGGGGGGGGATAGGATCTGTATAACAGACTAAAGAAGAAAATAAACAGGCATTCAGTGCCAAGATCCATGCTAAAATGCAGAGCCACCTAATAGGACAATACATATTAAATGATATTGTGTGTACGTGTCAAGAAAATCAGCTCTCATTTTCCATTTGCTCTGTAATACTGGGCATCACTGCGGGGAATCTGAGTAAAGCTTCTTTACCTTTCTGTCTCCTGTATCAGAGAGTCCAGTCAACACTATTCTATTGTAATCAAAGTTTTTTTGGGTTAAAGTCGTGGAAACACAGGGTGAGAATTTAGCCCAGTGGTTAGACTGCTTGCCTAGCAAGTGCAAGGCCCTGAGTTCAATCCCCAGCACCCCCCCCCCAAAAAAAAGTCATGGAAACACCAAACTTGCTTATGCAAAGAAAAGAAGGTTAGGTTAGAAGGAAACAGTAAGAGCCCTCTGGGAGGGGAGAGAGTGACCTGGTCTCAGGGCAAGCAGGGCCACAGAGCAGAGGGGACAGGAAGGGCTGAGCCCAGGGCCTGAAAAGCCCTGGGAAGGAGCAGCTGCCGGCTCTCTCCCGCTCGCCCAGCCCTGCTTCTCTCCCTTTGTCCTTCTTCGCTGATCAACTCTTTCTGCTTCTCTAATCGCACCAACAACCACAGCAACTCACCGAGGGCATTCAAGCAATGGATCCATGCTGAGCCTGGCATCTCTCAGGCCCAATGCAGAGTCTCAAAAGTGACCACATAGAATAGGAATCCCAAGGTCGCGCGTGCGCGCGCACACACACACACACACACACACACATTAACCTAGACAGCTACCTAAGACTCTAGCAAAATGAGTCACTGTTATTCGGACACACATCTGTCCATCCTGAGTGTCCTGAGTGCCCTTGAGGAGAGTCTAATTCTCAGGCATGCTTGGCCAAAAGAAAAATGGGGGAGAGATGTTGGAACTGGACACATTTGAGCTGCCAGGAAACTGCCTAGAAGCAGCAGCCGAGCAGAGGCTGCACGTGGTCTTTCATGTGAGGCTTCGTCAGATGGGACATGGGAGGGGCCTGCCAACCAGGATGCAGCCAGCCCCCTGCACCCCAGGAGCCCCGGGAATAGGCTGCAGTCTGCCACGGGATCCTCTCACAATGGCCTGGCAGAAATGGATGGTCCACACAGCGAAGGATCAATTGTAAAAAGCAGAATTAGTCATTCTAAATCATGCAGCTGTGGTCGAAGGGAGCTCTTCTAAAAATCATTAAACAATCATGTATTCCTATTGATTTATTCAAAATACCTTGAGGGAAAGCAGATTAAACACAAGGTAAAAGTAAGCTAATGCAGATTAAATGGATGAAGGATGGGCCGAGAGTTCCCTAGGTAGTTTTTGTACTAATGAGAGGAAAATTATATGTACACTATTACCAGGATAAAAGGGTCTATTAGAGGTCTTTTGCTTGACATATTTATGTATTTCAAATACTAAGTAGCATAGTGAATTAGGTTTACTCTGGACATTTGTTATTTTTATTGCATCTCCAAAGTGATAAACAGAATTCTCCGTCAAGGGCAGCATGCCGCTCACTCCAGAAGCCTGCCTGGTAGACAAATCCCCATGCCAGGACTCGTCCCTGAGTGTCATTTATTAACAAGCCTGGGGCTGTCTGATGGCAAGGACCAGGCCTTTGTATCCAAGAGCAGCACGCACCCACCGGAGGCAGGGTGAGGTGTGGCTCTTATGGTGTCTGTTGCCTGGGCCACAGTCAGGGACGTCCTCACTTCCCCTAGCAGAATCTGTCCACTGACCTGTCTACAGAAACCGGAAATTAGATGTGTGTATTACACACTGTGCTCACTTGTGCAACAGACACAGCAGTGTCAGGGTCCTCCATGGAAGAGACAGAACCAGAAATATCATGAGCTAGAGGCCAAGGACATTCAGCCAGGGAGCCTCAGCCTGAAGACCTTGTGTGTCTCCCCCAGTTCAGGCTTTGTCTGCCACGTTGTGTATCAGTGAAAATTATATTCATGAGCCACTATTTTTAGAGCAATGTTATTCCCACTGTATTTGTCGGATATTTGACTCTAACACCTTCCCCTGGTCACTTTCATCCTCTCCATTCTTTATTCCAGTTACCATTTCAGTCAACCCCGAAGTTGCATCATTCTCCCATCATCCCTCTAGACTTCATTCTTGACGCTTTAGGAAGTAGGTCTGGAAGTCCCTTTCGTGAGTGTCTTTAGGAGGTATGATTTTTAAAAAATACAGTTAATGCTACTGCTGAGTGACATCTAAAGGAAAAACAGACTCATAAAAATATTACGGCCTGTCCTCATCCACCTTATTCACTGGATCTGGCACCATGTGACTTCTGGCGCTTCCCCAAAGTCAAAATGACCATGAATGGTGATCATTTTGAATAGATTTAGCACATTGAGCCGGCCACGACAGCACAGTTAAAAAGACCCTCATGAAAGAGGAGTCCAGTAAGGTTTCAGAAAGTGGCAAGAATGATGGGATAAGTGTGTTCGAAGGAAGACGGAGGAGAATTTTGAGGAAAATTAATGGTAACATGTCTTTTACCATAACATATTTTTCAAATTTAAGCTTTCACTGTATTGCTGTATTTTTCGATCACCTCGTATACAACATACTGCATATAAGCGATAAAGCATCCTTTGAAAATATTTTTATTTAATCTTAAAAACACGAAGATCCCAAGTTTAATAATTAAACCAGAAAACTTACATATTTGTTTAATAACAATCACCTGTTCTCACACAGGTGGGTGGCCCGACACACTATTATCAGTCCACGCTGTTTTTCTGCCCATGTCGTACGGCGCATGTCATTTCTGATACACTCAGGTTTCGAGGCCACTGACAGTTTGGGGGGCACAGAAGTAGAAACGAGCACTGCACCACCTTGCACAATACAGCGTTCCCTCGTCACGCACACAGTCATGTCCACGCTCAAGCACCACACGATGGAGTAATGATGGAAAATAGCACTAAAAATGGCATCCTAATATGAAGAGTTCATGGTCTCATGGGGCCGCCCTACTGGTACGAGCTGCCCAGAACCTCAGGCAGCCTGCAGGCTACACATTACTGCACAGTCACTCTAGACCCCAGCAACGCAGGTCTAGCTGGGGTTGTCATACTCACTTTCTCGTCTCTCAAAGCCATTCCACACTCCACTACCATCTTCATCTTTCTAAAACGGAGCTTTTGTCCTCCCATGCCCTATTCATAAAATCCAAGAAGTGGGGTGGCATGATCTACATTTCTGCTTATTTCTCTTCTACCCAGAGTGCAAAGGTGTTGTAGCAGCTGAGGTTGAGCCTGATTCTAAGAGAGGTCACTTGCAAAGGAGACATTTCTGGTAGACAGGCCCCATGACGGCCTCAGGCTCAGGAGAGGCTGGTTTGAAAGGAATGCCAAGAAGGTTCTATGGCTGGAGCTGAGGGTGACCCTCAGGAGGCAGTGGGGAGCCTGTGACGCTGAAGAGAGTACAGTAGTGCCACCTCAGTACTCATAAAGGTGCATGAGGCTCGTCACACCACAGGCAAGATCCTGCTACAACTGACAGAAACAGAAATCTCACCACATTCCCCAGTAATGACCTTGCCTAGTAACTAGAAAGACACAGCAGCCGTTCTCAACTCTGCACTGCTCATTCCCAACTCAGACCTTTAGACTGAATAGCTCAGCTTCAGGAGAGGGACACAAGAGTATGTGACTTCGATGCACAGCCAGTTTGCAAACATTTTCATACTGTGTTAGACTCCTTCCATCAGCCACTTGTATTTATAGATACTGGTGGAATAGTTGGCAGAAACTAGTATTTCATCTAAGTCATGTATTTCCCTGTAGTGACCCTTTTTATCTACAGAACAGATATAACCATATACCTATGTGTGGTCTGGCCAGAAAATTAAAGAAACATTCTTGTCATAAGAATAAAGTCTGTCCCTATTTCTTGCCACCTAATTGTGTTCTTTACATGCCACAGCTTCAAATGATAGGTATCATTTGAATCGGTAATAGCATCTTGCATTTTCATGGTATTTAAATTGCAAAATATATTGGTTCATTTAGTCGTTACTTCAGTCTATGTGAACAGCAATGAGCTGTTATTATTTCTGATTTGCAAATTATTTCCAATTTGCTGATGGGGAAACATTGAGCTCTCTGCTCAAAGGCCCAAGAGTTGTTGGTTACAGAACTTAGACTGGGGCCTCTTTCATGAGAGTTGAGTCTTCCGTACCAACCTGGGGGTGTAGCACAGTGACAGAGTATCTGTTCTTCTTGCAGAAACCCTAGTTCAATCCCCAGCACCAAATAACAACAACAACAACAACAATAATAGCAACAACGACAATTTACTCGCCTTATGTCCTTCATTATTGCTTCATCACTACTTACTAAATTAGGCATAAGTCCTGTGGAAAGGATTCTGATCTAAGCAATGGTGAATATTTTCAAATATTCATAGTCAGACTTCATCAAAAATATAAGAAAAATTGTTACAGATTAACAGCAGTAAGATTTACCCCTCAATATAACATTTTGACCAAGTATTACAATAAGTTAAAAATCACAAGAGGCATGTCTATACCAAAAACTGATAGTGTTTTTATTTCACTCATGTCCATCGCCGTTCGGTACTTTGATGAATCAGCAGCGCACACTCCCGCGTGCACATGCACACACATGCACACGAGCACACACACACACAGTGGCCACTGTGTCTGCAGCTGTCTCGCACAAATCCAGACAGTAGAAGCAAAGGTCTAAGAAACGTGTTTAGTTAAAGCTGCTTGAACACCACGGAACTCACAGAAAGGGCAAAACTGCTGTCCTCGTACTTCTCACTAACATGCGAAACACAAACCATTTTGATCCGATTCGGGTAACACCCTATTTCCATCCAAATGATGGGCGCACCGCTTTTCTTCCGTTCTGCAGTCGGGATGAGGTTTCTACTGCTGGTTTAAGGAGAAGCACCAGGGAAGATTCTCTACGCAGCTGACAGTGTCTTTGTCCTCCCGCGGGGAGGGCTGTCACCGCGGTCCTGTGACTCTGGGACAGGAAAGGCCTTTCTGCTCTCTGAAAATGAGTTCTATTCACAACTGTGCTTCTCCAGGGTTTGGCTGTTCACATTTTCTTGGATGCTGTTAGAGTTATAAAATAAACACTTCCAAGATTGTTTTCTTAAAAGTCAGTCCAACATAAAATAAAATGAAAAGAGCTGCTCAGAGCTTCGTCCTACACGGGTGCACTGAACTGGGAACGTACCTTTTCCTTGCTCTCTTTGGACTTCTTCAGGCTGAACTTTGGTTTTCAAAGTTTCAACACTGGCTCGTTCCACTGGAGACTTCTGTTTGGTGACGGGCTCCATGCTAAACTCCGAGACAACATCTGGACGTCAGTTATTGGTTTAAGATCTGAGTTCGGGCAGCTCCTGAGACAGGTGTTTAGGGGCTCGAGCAGTGGTTGAGTAATTATACAGCTTAAACTGAGGAAGACATTCGGGGATGTAGGCTCCAGCTAGCAGCTTTCACACAGATGCAGTATTATCATCTCACCTAACGGCAGAGGCACCTGAGGTGTAGGAGAATTGTGTCACTTATTACCGGATGCACAATTACTTAGCTGCAAAGTGGTTAGCAACTTGGATCCTAATCTAACCACACAGCCTGGGCTGCAATCCTGTTTCTTCTATCTAGTAGACACAAGAATGAGGAAGTGGCTTTACAGAAAGAGAAAAACAGAGAGCAGACAGCTCATGGAGGCAATATAAAGATTAAATAGGATTCTACACAGAAAGCGTTTATCCTCGAGTGTAGCACACAGTAAATGCTGGAAAATATTAGCTATTATTCTAAATCGTCAATTATTATGTGCCTGCCAGTGTTCCCTTCGTAATGTTATTCGGAAGCTTCTGATAATACAGAGGTGGGAAAAATTGCTTTTGAACAAGTGAAAAGAAAAGATAAAAGAGAACGAATTTCCCATGTGATACGATAGCATGTGCTTTCAGTAAAATGGGCTGCTGTGGTCCTAGCTGAGAATCCGAGAGGGCTCTGCTTCATTTAATGAGCTACATGAGCAAGAGCAGATCTCACATGAAACTAAGGAAGTTTTATTCGCAGAGTCCTTTAATGTCATGGGCTCCTTCCAAGGACTTGCTGGCCCCTCATGATATGCTCAAGGGGCGCTTTGGTCCTGTCTCTTAAAGACCATCCACTGAGGTATACAAGTTTCAGACATTCAAAAAAATCCCTGAATTTGCTCCTCAGCTGTGTAATGTGTGTAATTCCTTTAAAAGTAAACAAAGCCACAGCTGATGTAATTGTGGGAAGATGTCTTCCACATCTGGCTTCTGTCTCTCAAGTACTTTAACACCAGCCCCGGGGCTAGGAGACAGGTTACCCCACTGTGCTACCAGAAACTAGGAGGTTCCTTCCAGGAATGGAAAAGACCATAGACCAAGCACAGATCTAACCCCCCAACCCTGATATGCTCTGGATAGAGTGACTCAAATCATGACCCAAGGATCACAAATTTCACGACGGACCTAAGGAATCTGAAGACATGCTGCGGGTTCACTTAGCGATTCTGTTGAGACACTCGTATTTACCGTCCTGTGGAACCTGAGCCGTGTGTCCCCTCCGTAAGCACGAAGTGGCTTTAGAGAAGGGAAAGCACCACAGAGGCAGAGCTGTGCATGGCTTGTCCCAGCGACACAAACCCGGACTGCCTCCTTGGGCTCCTTCTTATTCCTGACCCTCTGAGCCCATGGCTTATGTCATGAAGGGTCATGGCAGGGGGCAGTAAGTACTTATTGAATTTTCAGAATTCGAACCTAGTATTATGCGGCACTTAATGTACTGTGTCATTGTGTGATGGTAGCAGCCCTTGAAATACTGCCGTCCACACCTGAAAGGCGAAGGCTCCGAGGCCCAGGAGAAGACAGCGTGGGATGCGGCGAAGAGGCCAAAACCAAAAACAGAAGGCTGGACACTGAAGTTCGTTAAAGCTCAGCTGGCCTTTTGGGTTTTATTTATTACGGTACATCTTTTGTCACCATGAGAGGCAGTATGAAAGATGCTGTGCAATAGGAACCAAGAAGGAAATGGAATGATCCCTCTCTCTTTGATGGTCAAGTCTGCTGCTGTGGAGGGGAGAAAGACAACAAGGTCAGAAAGGAAAAAAAAGGATTTCAAAAAAAAGAAAGGGCAAAGATGACGAGGTGTGATGGAATTTCCAGAATACTTTGCCCCTAAATGAAGTAGTGGAACCATAAGATCTAATTTTAGTAAACTATCAAATTGCACTAAAAGAGTACAGTGGGTTGTCTCCCTTGTCTAGACCTGAATCCAAACTCTAGCTCCACCTGCAGGATCTTGGGCAACTTACTTTACATCTCCAAGCCTCAGTTTCCTTAGATGTCAGTGGTATTAAAATAGTGCCTGGCACATACGGTTATAGGAGAATTAAACGCATTTATATATATGAAGTACTTCAAACGGTGCATGGAATATAGTAAACAATAAATTTTAGCAGTTATAATACTTTAGAGAAATTCACAACCTGATTATCTTTCCCTTTATGGGTGAAATTGCGTATGAAAATTAATATAACGTGCATGCTTATTTACTAATATACTCATCCCACAAACTTTAATGTGCACATTCTAGGTGCTAGCGGTGGAATATAAAAAAGGCAGACCCAGTCTGTGTGCCTTTCTGGAGCTCACAGGAAGCAATCTTTATTCCATCTAAAATGAAAACAAATTGGCTACCTCTGTCTTATTTTTTTTAATGCCATTCCAAATGGAATTCTCTATTACGATTTCTTCAGTGGAAGGCACTAATTGCGTATAAAGTACCCAGTAGATCCCTGCCCACTTCAAAATGATTCTTGATAAGTGTGCGCGAGACAGCTCTACAGAGCACGCGCTGCGTGCAATTATTTCTTAGTTAATCCCTTTAGCGAGGAGAGGACTTGTTAAGTGTCAGTGCCTAACACGGGAGGGAAAGCTTCCGTTCACGTGGGTTCATGTGTTTTGTATTGCCTGGTGAGTCTTGGCTCTTCATTTTCAGGAAAGTGTCATTGAAGAGACATCTTTGTGTCATCGAACATGTGTTTAGCGATTATTTTATCTGTAAGTGGTGAAGATCATACTAAGCGATTGCTCTCTCTGTCTAGTTAAAGCTGACAGGGTTGTCACTACTCCAGTGATGGATGCAACACCCCAGCTTCTTTTCAGGACTGTGTCTTATTCTATATCAGAGAAATACAGACAGTTTGAGAATGGATTTAGCCAGCAGCGTAGGATGGATCCAACGTCAAATCTGTAGAGCTGTTATTGAGAAAGGAAGGTTTATTTAAAACGTGTTTTTCTTCTATCCCCACACCCCAGCACTTGCTCTGCACTTTCAGGGTTGGAATGGCTAGTTTGACCAACTATTTAATGCTTCCTTCTTGAAGATGATGGTATTGCTTCCCCTCCCTAATTTCGCTGAAAACTTTAATTCTGCCTGATAATGGATGTGTATTCTAGCAATGGTGTCTAGGGTAAATATTCCCGCCTTAATGGGAAAGAACGACTCTGCTGGTGGGAATTTCTCCCCAGAAAAGATAACAAATTTAGTCATCGAGAAAATTATTTGGGCAAATGGAGCCTTAAAGAATTCCTTAAGTAACAAGTAGATACGGATAGAGCTACTACCAATAACGCCAAAGGAAATGCTTGAAAAATATTTGAAAGAGATACTGTTTTTATTCTACCTAGCTCTTTCTTGTTTGGAGTTAGTTGGAATCTGAGTATTTCTCCTCAAAACGATTTTCATTATGCTCAACTTCCAGTACAAGCTGACCTATCGCATGCTTTTTCTTTTGGTAACTCTGGATGTTGGTATTCGCTGACTGATTTTTTTTCAGCTAAGGTTTAATTTTTTATTCACATATGTTTGTGACACCTAGCAATTATATTCATCTTGGGGAATCGGTGCATGCACACTTTGTATCTTGATCATTTTAATTTTTAAATTTTTACCTTGCAAAATTACTCACAGGCTAGCATAAGATGAATAAAATCTTCACAAAGAAACACACTAGAAAAGCCAGGGCCTCAGCAAAAATATGTACCTGGTGCCAAGAAGAGAAGGAGACAGGAAGTTGCTCAAGCAGCTGGAATAGGGACAGGAATGGCCGACCATCCGCTCAGCGATGAACAATGAAAAGGTCAGGCCACTTTTACACATTGCCGCATCTTTCACAGGCTAAAGCAAGCATTGAAATTCTGGAGTCCTGCTTGCCTCCCAAAGTTCAGCAAGAGCAGAAAACGGTGCCACGTCCAGACTGTAATGATATTTAGAAACGGTTTGAACATCTGGGGGTAAATATGAGGTCACCCTTGGAGCGCCGCCGTCAGCCTGGTCTCGCTCGCCACCGCACCCCCCGCGCCCCCCCCCGTCCTTCCCGGCTCACCTCATGCATATCCATGGGGCAGCTGCCTGGTAAATCAGACAGAAATCTTCAAAAGGCCCCCGGGGGGCTGATAATCACAATAAATATTACAAGTTTGTCCTCTCACAGACCTTTCTTCAGAAGGCTTCTAGGCGAGCCGGTCTCGTTGTTATGACTGCTCTGTTTTCCCTCCTAGGAGACTGATGGGGCGCAGTGGCTTCCCCAGGTCACCCAGCAGGACGGTCCCCCACCAGAAGTTTCCACACGGCCCGAGAATCAACGATGCTGCAGAATGGAGCTCCACAGCCGCCAACGTAAATATGTCAGTGGATTTTACAAAGGACTTTTTAATAAAACAGCCAACTCCTGCTCTGTACCAGGCCAATTCAGCGGGCTGTGCTAATGTTATTTCAGGGGGCTCTACCGACACCAAAATCAACCAAATGTGGAACTCAGTTTCGTGGTACGGGTCTTTGGTGGTGTGGAAAATCGCCAGAGGAGATTACATTTTAGACATTGAATTTATAGGACAAGATTCAATCTCCTATTTACATTCTTTTTGAGCCATTAAACATGAATACACATTCTGCCAACATAGCGGTTCTCAACCAGGGTCAGTTTGGCAAACACCGGGAGGCATTTGGCAATGTGCAGAGACATTCTGAGGGTCAGGACTGGGGTGCTGTGGAGAGAGGTGCTACTTGAACCAGCGGGGAAGCAGGGAGACAGCTGCTAAACATCTATAATTTCTCTGGATCCCACGGTCCCCTCAGCAAAGAGTTAGTTGGTCCCCATGGTCGATAGTGCCAAGATTCAGATGCCTAAGCCTGGAAGCAGAGGTGGCAGTTGCCACAGAAATAAGAGACGGTTGGAAGTCATTCACCCAGTGTTTGGATCGCCAGATTTGGCAGTAAACTTCTATTACATCTACCTGTATTTTTAAAGCCCAGGTACATATATTGGTGGTGATGGGGGGTTGTTTTAGACAATGATAAAAGGGCATCACCTTTGCATTAGTCCCTTTCTCATTGCTGAGACACAGTACCTGACACCCACGAGTTGAAGGAGGAAAGTTTTATTTTGGCGCACAGTTTGTAGAGGTTTCAGTCTATAGTCGCCTGGTTCCAAGGCAGGGCGGTCTGGCAGAGGGGCGTGACAGAGGAGAAGTAGTCTGTGGCAAGGAAGGAAGAAGCAGAGTGAGATCAAGGAAAAAGGAACATATATATATTCTTCCAGGCAACGCCTACAGTGACCTGCCTCTTCCCACCAGACTTTCTCTTCCAACGTCACACTCAGCTATAAACCCATCAGTTGACTAATCCAGTATCACACATCCAGGATCCAGTCACTTACAAAAGCTCCACCTATGGACACATGAGGTGTTGGGAAGGATCTAGCTATAACACATAACAATGCTTTACGTTTTACCAATCATCGGGGCTTAAACTTTTCGGGCCAAATTATAGTTCATTCTTTTTTACTGTTCTATAATATTCCAACATGTGAATAAACTACACATTCATTTTGATAGATATTTAGACTGTCTGCAGGTGCACACATTGTGAATAGCACTCCTATAAACATTTTGTATAAAACTCATAAAGTGCCTATCTCTTTATATATACAAAAATTCAAATGTATAAAACAAATATATACAATATTTCCTTTGTTATATATAAAATTATGAAATTAAGTACATCTAGGTATTAACAATGATTATCTCTCTATTGTGGGATTATTGAGGATTTTCCTTTCTTCTTTGTATTTTCTATTTACCTACAAGGAGTATGTATCATTTTTGTAATAAGAAAAGTGTTTTCTATAAAGCTGGGAGCTTGGCATTATCTTAAATTGAAAGAGAATATCCAAATGGACACAAATATCTGTAAATTCAATGTGAGATGCTAACTTTGTTAAACTTAGTTTACGCCAATGCACAGACTACTCATGAATTTGTTTTACTTAACCTAAAGCTGGATGTTAACCAAAAGGAGTGGGTGCCTCTAGCTGGACCCCACTTCCGAATTTGCCCACGCAACAGATAAAGTCAGAAGCAGAATTGCACTGTACACATACGACAAGACTGAAAATCCAAATAAAAGCGACCTTCTTCTTGTCGGTGTCCTCATGGATAATTAAAAACTTAAGTTTTAGCACAAAATACCTTAGGACACCTTGAGAGTCAACTGGAAACTGCACGGTTTATACCATAATGTATCCTAACTGAATTAGAGATTAAGTACAAATAGTAAACGTATAAAGACTAGGGAAGTAGAGAAAAACTTACTTTTCAGCCAACCCCAGATCCCTGCCAGAAACAGAACATACTGCGTGGGTTTGCAGCCCAATCTTTCCCGACTCTGTCATAATCCTCTACCAGCACCCAGGGACAAGGGCAATTCTGGGGCCAGGTGATGCGCTGGGTGAGGCAGCCATCACGGCAGGGCGTGAGGCAGAGGGGCCGTCTGTCCTACCCCATGGCCGCCTCTCCCTCACAGCAAGACAGGCACTCAGCTCAGAAGAGGACACTCGGGCTGGGAGAGCAATCCAGCAACAGCTCCAGGGGCCATCTCTCTCCTTGCTCCCATAAAACAAAACCACTCTGCCGGAGTTTCTCTAAGAAAATACTGCAAAGACCTGAGTTAATTGTGGTTTTTTGGTTTGTTTGTTTCATTTTGTTTTCCTTTAACTTTCCACCCCACTTTTCCTGAGTAGAGGAAACCTGGAAGATCACCTCTGGGTGCCAGGACATTTTCCCCCTAGTTACAGGGCAACCATTGCCTGCTGTGAATGGTGGTGGGAAGTGTGAGTCTGCAGGTTGAACGAGATGGGTCAGACAACAAAAGTCAGCAAGAAAGGACAAGGGAATGACAATACCACAGCTGAGGCAACACTTCATCTCTATACCCAGCAAGCTCCTCCTTCAAAGAAAAGGCAGACCCACTGGACGCGGGACCAACAGCGCTCTTGTTTGCCGGTGTAGGCAAAACCCTCGGGTGCCCCAGCACGCATGTGCACAGCCAGTGACGGCCCGCGCAGAGACAGAGCCCGCTCCGTGTTTGCCAGAGGTGTCGAGGGGATCTTCCATTTCATTCCGTAGTAATGCCCTTTTTGTTGACAAAAGTAAATTGATGATAGTCAAGAGGAAAGCATTTGGTGGAAAAATTCTGTTGACCCTTCTCAGATTGAATTTGACCACAGAACGGGATACGAGCAGTTGCAGAAATGATAGATTATTGTAATGACTGCCAGGATGGCCTTTTGGCATGTTTAAATGGCAATAAATTTTGCCAGGAAGAAGGCAATTTTACTACTTTGGAGCAGTAAGGAAACATGGTGTTTAAGGTGTAAATAAATTGCAAGTCGTTAACAGCAAACGTATTCTTTCCACAGTGCAATTCTCCATCGGTGGCTATTCATATTTAATTTAATTATGTAGATTTACTTATCCAGTTCTGCTTATTTGTTCTAGGTTACAGAATTCTCAGGCCAACAATTTTGTTCTCTTCCTGTCCCCCTTCTGTGTATAAACAAGCCCAGCATCTCTCCCGTTTTTCCTTCCACAGGTATGTAAACATGATGGGGTGGTTGGACGGCAGTGGCCCACTGAATAGCAGACGGAGGTGATTAAATCAGAGACTGAGCCACTGAGCAGCTTCCCCTCGACTCCTGAGTCCGCTCTGACCCTGGTTCACCCCTCTGGGGCTCAGTCATTTGCTCCACTCTGCCATTGAGCGGGGAGATCAGAAGGAGAGGTATGCAATGGAGTATCACACCTCCTCAAGCATGATTGTGTGGAGACCCACTTGTATTTGTAGCCTCTTCTCACGTGGGTGCAGATGGTGCATCTGGGACCCCACACAGAGGAATCTAACAATACACCTTCAGATGATAATTAACAAGTCCATTACTCACAGCCTGAGCATGGGCAGTTTAAACACGCTGGGTCCACCCACCAGCCTCCGCTTCAGGCCAGGTCCGGCACACTTCAAGCTTCCCGTGTCTCTGATCAAAGAAGAAAACCTCAGGAGACACACTTCAATTCGGACAGGTTGATACCATACTTCCCTGTGCCAATCCTGCGCTTGGTTCATCCAAGCAAGCACGATTTCTCCAAAGGTCTCACTCACTCCCGTTCTGTATTAAGAACCTTTCCAGTAAGATGGAGAGGAGGGCCTGAGTGGTGGGTCCTCAGCCTTACCCAAACCACGCACGTGTGTTTCTTTCTGCTGTTTCTTGCTTTCCTGGAGTGCTTTTTCTGAGACCACATTGGACAGGTTTTCTGTTCCAATAATTTCATAAAGTACTGGCAGTAGCTTCGATCAACTTTGGGTCAAACACACCATCTCATTGGTCTCCAATCAACTCCAGGAACTAGTAAAACTCTGCAAGCTGGTAGGACGCCCAGAGAATCAGCGGTGCTCAACACACTAAAGTACTGGCTATCCTAAAATTAGTCTCCTTGGCATCCCAGGGAGAGGTCCAGGAGAAGCTACGAGGAGATACTAAGTAAAGAGCACCATCAGCGGAAGTTTAATGAGGTTGAAATGTGAGGCATTGGGTTGAAAAATATGGAGTACTTATACCAAGGAAAAAGAACTACTAATTGTAGGAGCTGGAAAATTTTTGAGAAAATGGTCTGTAGCTTGTAGTGCAGCTCAGTAGAAGACTGTTTGCCTAGTGTGCTCAAGGCTGGAGTCAATCTCCAGTACCAATGGGGGTGGGGCGGTGGGGAGGGAAGGAAGGAAGGGAGGGAGGAAGGAAGGGAGGGAGGGAGGGAAAGAAAAAGAGAGATCTTTTGTAAATGGGAAGGGAACCAAGAGATGGAGGGAAGAGGGTAGGTGTAGGAGAGGGAAGAGGATGAAAAAAGAATTAAAATGTGTTATGTACATGTACCAACTCCCCATGATGAGTGTGATCATTATGTACTGCACGCAAGTACTAATAAAAATTTAAAAAGAATGAAAATGGTCTACAGATTGTGCAGCTTTATGGAAAGGGAAGTGGAGAAACAAAACTCTGAAGGAGTTGCTCAAGGCCAACAGACTTTCATGACAAACTGGCCTAGAAAAAGAGAGACTTCTGCCTCCCATTGCTCTTGCTCCCACACACACTGTCCTGAGAGGACCCAAATGAACCCCTCTCACCTGCACCAAAGCCCTGAGCTGGGCCCCTGCAAACCGAGGTCGAGCATCTTGGCTCACCTGGGTTCGTGTCGTCACCACAGTCAAAGAGTTGGCAAGGACTCAGGAGAGCAGGGTGTTTTCAGACTTGGGGCAAGATTATCCAGCTTGGCTGAGAGGCATGCTGAGGGGCAGGGCTGGCTAGTTTTGCCCGCAGTCAGTCTGGACATGAAAAAGGTGAGGGCGCCCTGTTCTGCGGCAGCTGTGGACATCTAGAAGCACCTGATCACGGCATCCTGGCCAAGCCCCTGAGTTTCTAGTGGACCCAGGCTGCCCAGCCTCCTTCGCCCACCAGCGAGAGCCCTCATCTCCCAGCCTCAGTCAGCTCTCCACAAGGGCTGTCCCAGGCCTGCAGCCCAAGGCCAGGGCTGCCCTGCTGCTGCTTTGTCCACATCCCCGCCGGCTAATTCCAGGTGAGCACAGTGTCCCTGCGCCGCGGGCACAGGGTGCCAGGGAAGGGATGGGCGTGGCTGTGTAATCGCAGTGCTGAGGCCAGTGGATGCGGACAGCCCACCCTTCTTACCGATGAGTGCCAACTCTCAAAGCAAATCGCCTCAGATGGGATGTGATGAAGGAACTCGAGTCAATAAATGACTGTTGACTTCTCATTGTGAGTAAACATGCTAGCCTCGTGACTGCCTCAAAAAATTTCATTTTCTTTCTGTTTGATTTCTACTTGACTGGCTTTATGGTTTGCTTATTTTGTCAGGTTGATCAGACACAATTAGCATGTCTTCCTAACAAAGATTAATAACTCCTCATATCAACAAAGCGCAATTAGATGGGGGTATTTCACACCAACACAGGGTGAAGGAGGCTTATTTATTTGTTTTGGGGCTGTTAGTCATATACATGGCATCACGAACACCATCTACACCACAGCAGAGCAGGGGAGAAACCAGTTCGTTCGAGTGTAAGAGAAGCTTTGGTTGGAAGCTAGTCGCCCTCTTACGGTGCTTCCACAAAAGGGTTATTCTGAATAGTCTCTGTGAAGATAACTTCCGCTGAGCAAGTAAGAGAAGCTGGACATGATGCTGAGTGTTCTCCGCATTCAAAATTTAGTTCTGATACTAAGCCCATGAGAGAACAGGAGAAACTCTTCCTTGTTCGCCCAACATCCATTCTCCACTTTTTCCTCTGCAGTAGAATTCTTATTTCTTCATAGTGATATTACTAGCTATGAAAGACTACAAGCTGGACGTGGTGGCTCATGCCTGTAATCCCAGCCCATTGGGAGGCTGAGGCAGAAGGAATTCAATTTCCAGACCAGTATAGGCAACTCAGAGAGGTACTCTCTCAAAATAAGAAATTAATAACTAAGGAGAGGGCTAGGTATGCAGCTCAGTGCTCCCTTGGTACAATTCCCAGTACTGGAAAAGGAAAAGATAAGACTAAATTCAGGCTGGGGGTATAACTCAGACATAGAATCTTGCTTAGGATGTGCAAGGCTGTTATGGTTTGTGTCTAGATGTCCCCCCAAAGCCTCATGTGGTAAGAGATAGCTGGATCTAGAGTGTGTGATTACTAAATTGATCCATTGATCGGTTTGGCATTGTTCTGCTGGGATCAAGGATGTGAGCCTGAGATTGGGGGGTGGGAGTGTGGGCTGCCCTGGGGGCAGGTAGCCTAGATAATAGATACAGGAA